>JAOWAW010110603.1:0-13774 GCA_028565695.1 Nicola tetela
CTTCTTCTTCTTCTTCTTCTTCTTCTTCTTCTTCTTCTTCTTCTACTACTACTACTACTACTACTACTACTACTACTCCTAATTCTAATTCTTCTTCTTCTTAATTTTCATTTTCTTTTTCTTGACTAACTCTCCATTATTCTTTTTTGATATGTGTACACTGCATACGATCATAACAAGAAGCATCAACTAACCTGTCCCTGCAAGAGCTGTGTCAGCAACGGCAGTGGCAACTTTCTGAGGTCAGTTGTGGCTTGCAGAGCAGTGGATGGCTTTGGTGGCAAAGCAGGCATGTGAAAATGGCTAACTAGTCCTGGCTGGTCGGTACTCTTCAGGTATGGCAGACCATGTCTGCTACTGCCCATGGTGGGCATGCGATCTCTTGGCAATTTCAATGAATACCTGTCACCAAAAGAACCCAACATCATCTGGTTTCCACCTTCAAAGAGCAGCTGTGGAGACAGGGGCCTTGTGCCAGGTAAAGGCTTGGGCAACTGGTTGTGCTGGGTTGTTGAGTGAACATTGACAGTCATTGAGCTCCTTGGTGAGGTCATTTTTTGTCCAGATTGGTTGTGTGTGTGGTGCCAACTGCTTGTTGTCAAACCACCATTGATGATCAAGCGCTTTTCACGAGCTTTTCCTTCGGGTATTGGCTGGGCAAAGCTAGACTGTCGAGTTAACTCAACACTGGGAAGCTTGACTGAAGAGTGTAGCTCATTGGACGACTGACAACAAAACAAGAATAATCATGACTTTAACACCAAGGTTAACAGCCCTACAGTTTAAGATCAGGTATACCAGTTCTTTGGATTAAAAGAGACTTACAGTTCATGACCTTAAGTAGTTTACTCTCAAGTCTGTCAAATGCATCCTGCCTTTGTTGGTAGGATTTTAGTAAAGCCAAGCCATATTGCCCAACAGGGAATTTCTGCAAGTCTTTCACCCAAACATGACTCACCTGCTGCCGTGATGGGGCAGCCTTGTTTGTGGCCACAGACTGTTTGTGGCTTTGCAGTTTAGGTAACTGGAGATCATTTGTGCTGGACCTAGTGGTGATGCTCAGCTGACTACCATCAAAATCACTCACGTCATCTTGCTCTGAATCAATGCACAGAAATATCACAACAAACCATCAACATAAAAGAGAGAGGCAGCTCTTGCTGGGTGAAACTCAACACAAAGGAAAGACTTCTTTATCTTCTCCATCTGAAATTTGATCAAACAACATTTTGGCCTAGTTGTCCAGGTCTTCACAGGCAGAAAAAGCAGAGCTAGACTTCTACGAAATGACTAATTTATACATCTAACTGAACAATGACAGAGTAGCACATTAGATTTTCATACATGTCCGCCTACATGCATAAATTAGTCATTTCCTAAGTCTAGCTCTGCTTTATCTGCCTGACAAAGGCCTGAGCAAGCAAACTGAAATGTCATTTGATCAAATTTCAGTCAAAGAGTACAAAGAGGCCTTTCCTTTGTAAAACGTTAACATATCAGCTGCACTTGTGTGCCAACGTTACTTGGGACAATGACTGCCCCCGCAATAGAAATGAGCTACACCCTTTAACGATCCACTGTTAAACTCAGTTACCTATATAGGTCATACCAACCAGTTGGGACAATGAAGGGGTGGCCTCCTGACAAGATGTTGTCTCTGCAGTACTAATGTGATGTCTTCAATCAACAGATGAACCACTCCATTCTTATTCCCTCTAGCCCTCAATAACACAATGACACAAAATTGTGTGAATACAAACAGACCTAAATTTTATGCAGCTAAATGCTAAAAATTTCTGCATGGCAGCACTAGTAAATCACCTTCAAGGTTGTGCTGCTTGCTAGCATTGCTCTATGCATGATTTAATTTTCTTTGTAACTTTTATTGCTAATGTTTTCACCTTCATAAAAGTGAAAACATTGCAGGCAGGATACCAGTTCTAGTTACTCAGACAGATAACACACCTTGCATGCAAATAAAACTGGACACATGCACACATACATATATACATGTATGTACACACAGTGCTTATCACATCAGCACATAGAAACAAGTGAACACAGGCAGTCCATCCTATCCACAGGATGCAGCAGGCTAAGCAATATCTCTTATCGCGTGAAGTATTAACTAATAATTATTAGCCCCTAGCATGTTTTCAAAATGCAACACACTGACTGCATCATCCCTCAATTGTTAACTTTAGCATTCTTCCAAATATGAAGATGATTCTGGGAGGATTTGTGCTAAAGCATCTCAGGTCCATTGTTAATAGTCACGCCCAGCCACAACGGAGTGCGATCACTATGAATGGGACCCACCCATCTGTGCAAGCTTTGCCCGCTCATGCTCAATGTCAACAATCCAGCCAGCCTCTCGGCACTTCTTGCTTGCCATGGAAAACGATATTGTTTTCACTTGTCTGTTAGCATCTGGAAGAGGGCAAAAAGAAATCACAAGAGTGCATTGGACAAACATGTCAACAACATCTCAATGTCAACTTGCAGATCTTCTTTCTTTATTTCATTGTTTTCATATGCATACTAAGTCCCAATATCCTACAGTGTCTCTTGATGGCTGCCACCTTACAACACCACCACACACTGCACCATCAACCACAGTAGTCTTAGCCAGACTGTGCAGCATATGTTTTCATTCATACAGTTATGTCTACTTCATGTGTTATAGCATGAGATGACATCGATTGCCTTCAGTTCAATGAATGGTCATCTTGCTGGGAAGTCATGCTCAACAAACACACCCTGATAAAAATTGACTGCTAACTTTAGCAGAGATTCTTTCCTGTTCAGTCGTCTTCTACATGCACATCATGAGTGAAAGCTGAGTCAACTGTTTCCTAATTGCAAAATCACTTAATAAAATCATCTGCTCGTGGAGCAGGAAAGTCTTACAGGCGTAGAAGTTCATGGCATTCATTGCCTTCATACGTGCTACATCGCGTTGCCTTAGCCTGAAACAAGAAACAGAACAACCTGTATTTAACAGCCAAGGAATGACTTTCAACCATCCACAGCCTAAGAACCAACCTGGGTAGTGCAAGCAATGTGTACAGATAGGAAATGAGTTACGTGTGTCTGTTTTTCATGATTGAATTTGATAATACATCAATTAGGCATACTGTATTTTTGGCAAAAAGGGCTGAGGTGCTTGATGTTTTCCTACCTTCAGAAAATGAGGTGCTTACTTACATTAGATGCTAACTTTAGAGAGGCAGTTAGTCTCACAGACCAATGCATGCCACCGTGGGAAATCACAAGAAATGAGGCACTGTATCTCACAAAATCAACTTCTGGTAGATGGAAAAGTGTAAAGCGATACCTGGTACTTGTGTTTTCACAACTTTTCACAATGAAAAGGCAAGGAATGTGATATCATAAATGCAATAAAGCAGTTTTATTTGCACATTAGTCATACAACAGCACAAGTATGTTCACTGTGCCATGTGCACGTGAGTACATGCGTTTTACTTGTACATTGATACACGTCATGCCGCAAGAGAAGGTGTGGCACTCCAGGTCATTCTCAAGCAGAAAACTGTGGCACTAAATTCTGTCAGACGTGATTTTTCGTTCGGCACTAATTTCCAAAAATACAGTTCACACACTGCATCTATCTGAAACTGCAGTGACTTCTTTGATTAGAATTCTTGTGAGCAACACATGCCCAAAGTAAGTGACCAATATCGATTTAGACATACTTCTCAAGCAGACGTTTCTTGGCTGCCTTCCGAGCCTCCTTTGAACCATAGTGGCTGGATGGCCCAATGTCGATAAGATCAATTGTGCTCCCAGCGTTGGACGTGTCCGTGCGGCTTGCCCAGAGCTTGAAGAGCATTTCACAAAACTCTTGATACTGTGAACAGCAGTAACTACCCACCTGATAAACAGCAACCCAAAACACACACAGTGCTGCAAACTCACAAATCTGTGGTTGTTCTATAGCCATCACCAAATCTTAAGACACTTGCACTATCTACACTAGTAATTTGAGCCAGCAGTCTTGTTACTGATAACCCCTGTGATGTTCTTGATTAATTCAAATTATGTAACTTTCACAAACAACAGCCAGAAAAATTATATTGCAAGAGGAAAAAATTGATTTTAAGTTCTTACTTGCTCAAGTTCTTCAACAGAAGGGGTCTGTTTCAGCGCATGATTATAATTCGATCCTCTGTGGCTCTGCAGACTGAAATGTGGGTCAACCCAGGATGGTGCCATCAACTCATTGCCACACAAATTGCACTGCAGACCTGCTTGCCAAAGAGGTGATGGTAGAGTGTACTTGCCGGTCAGTGGGTCCCACTTTGGCCCGAACTGTACGGAGGCTGGAATGGGATCTGGTACTTTCATCTCAACCTGAACATATCAAAGACAATTCTTTGTTAGCAGACTTGGGTGTTGTGCTTAGAATCCTTCAAAATACTTGAAAAGTCTACTGCCGTGCTAGCAGTCCTATTCCTACGAAGTTAGAAATACACACTTCATATCACAGATAAACTCTGCACTACTGACCAAGTATTGGGGACGCAGGAGCGTGTTGAACTGCTTGTGTGCACACGTACATGTGCAAGCGTGGATGCGTCCTAATCTGCAAAGGACCAAGTGTATGTGTTTGTGTGTGTGTGTGTGTGTTTCAGTGACAACACCTGCCATGCTATCCAAAGTGAGTGTCAGTCATGTCATGCATGAGCTGTTCACCAATTTGTGCACAGTCATTATTTGCAGACAGAAAGAATATATAATAATTAGAAGACATTGCTAATCACACTCTTTTGGGCTCTGCATTGTATGTGTGTGTATTCTGCTCAAATGTGTATATATCGAGTACTAACTGGCATGTGGAAGAGATGCCGCAACTGGGTGTGACTGTGTCAATGTACATGAATGAGAACTGCCATTTGTTAACATAATCAGAGCATACAACATGGAACACACCGCCTGTGACTCCCGCCGGTATTGCAATATGGTTGGAGGACCAACATCTGGCATCAGTGACACGTTATCCGAACTTCGGCCAGAAGTGCCACTGAGCAAAATCCGAGATGGGCAGCCAACTCCGGCTAAACCAAACGACACTCGGCCATCCTGAAGATCTTTCCAGACTGTCAGCTCAGCACTGCATGTGAAAGGGGAAAGTCAACAAAGAATTTGGTCAAGAGAGTGACGAAGAAGAATGGGATACAGAGAGTCATCGAGTACATACATGCAGATTTTTACGTTGTACTTTGCAGCTGCCACTGATGGCCTGGACACTGTGGATCCTTGCCTCTACATACACACAGTGGCCCTTTTGTTACAATGCAGCCCTGTCACCATCCTGTGGACTGTCTGAGTGATAACTATACGGTACTTGATCAATGACTCAGTTGAATCCACAACCAGTTTAGTAGTGGTAATACTTTACCACTGCACTGCTCTTTTAGTTTTTGGCTTGATAGAGCATTTTTAAAAATTGAAACCAAAGAAATTAAGGGTTCATCAGAGCCGTAAAATCAAACTGGCCTTCACCATTGCATGGAGGAAATATCAATGTCAATGCAGTGAATGGTCTGACGCTCCCTATGAGAAGTGGCAAAGAATGTGGATATGCAAGGGATGGCTACGTATGATCAGTTGACCATCAATGATCAGAGCCCAACTTACCCATCACTCTCTTGCATTGCAAGCGTCGCCATTAGTTCTTCATCTTCACTCAGGTCAACATCATCCATGCTCAACTCTACCTCATCATCATATTCTTCACCTAGCCTCAGCGCTACAATCTCCAACTGACTGCAGATGTCAGTGAAGTTTGCTTTTGATAGTTCATGATTGTCTGGCAGCTCATCAGGAATGCCACGGACCTTGTGGTGGCCGCTGACAGCCGATGGTGCTCGTGATGATGGCGGTGCTTGCAGACCTAACAGAGATGTTGGTTGGTCATGCAGATTGTTCTCCAACTCTTTTTCACTCTGCTTGTATACTGCAGTGGCCACACCACTCACTTCGTGACTTGTCTGCAAACATCCAACTGCCACATTGGATGTCGTATTGCTTTGGGAAAAACGTCTGCTTGGTAGAGCACTGTCAACTTGCCCTAATATTGATGGAGAAGCGCGCCTCACATCTCTGGAGTCTTCTGGATCTTCGCTAATTGTCTGCAGGTTATTCCCAAGCTGGTTGTCCTCTTCCATGCCTTGCCTCAGGCACTAATTCTGAAATAATTAATAAGACAAACAACAACACTCTAGCAACAGCTATAACACCATTACCAACCTCCACTTGCACGATCATAGCTAAAACATGTCAATAGATTTTCCATTCACACTAAGAAATGCATACTGGAAATTTAATTCACTTGAAAGGGCATGTTACAGTAGAAGTTCAATCGTGACTAAACTACTGAAGCATTGATGGTGCTGTCGTTCAATCATTAACTATTTCTAAGGAAATGTGGGGCTGTTTGTTATGACATAAATCTTTTAAACTGTTCTTGTGTAATAATCAGAGTCGCAGCGAAAATGTCCATAATTTCAACAAAATTTTCCAAGCTGCATGTGCAATGTGTCACAGCTGTACAGAAGTTGTAGACTGTCAGGCATATTGGGTGACAGCTAGCAAGTAAAGAGAGTTTACCACCATGCAGCTGCTAGTATTTCAGAAACTTGTCAGCAGAGCTGGTGGCAACTTCTTTTCGACGATGACTTCAAGAGCGGAAGTAGCCAATCAGAAAGACTCTGCTAAACCTGGGTACTAACTTGTGTGACATCATGTGCAATGTCCTTCAGGGGCAGTGCCAGCCATTTTGAAGTGGAATGACTAAATGTGAAAGGGAATCTGGGGGCAATGTCCCCCTGGGAAAACTTCGGTTTTCTGGGAGCCTAAAAGTGCTATTTTGGCAACTTTTACTGTACTTTTCATCCCTATGGTGCTGGCCTTGCCCCAGGAATGCAATGTGACGTGCCTGCTGTAAGAAGCCTATCTGGCCTCCGTCTTGCCCTAAGACCTCAGACAACGCTGAACTTTAAAGAAATTACCTACAGCTGATCTGGCCAGTGGCTACATTTATGCCCCAGGCTCCCTACTCCTCCACAGGTGACCATAGCATAACAGAAGGAAAACATGCAGCATACCCCATGACAGTGCCTGCAACATATGCAGTGTTAGTCTGGGCAGCCAAGTGTTTCCCATTGCCATAAACCAGACCCATATTATGGTCGCCTGCACTTAAGTCACAGCTCTTGTACATGTAGGCCGAGGCTATTAGACAACATATCAAGAAGTTTGTATGTGGCAAAGTCACTTGACCTCTGTTTGAACCTTGACTCTCGCAGCGCTCCTCCAATGAAATACAGAGGCATTGCCAGCTGCCATTCCCGGTGGTCACTGGTTAGTTGCTTTAGCATGTGATCTCCGCGAGAGCACGTTAAAATAGCGCACATGCAGCCACTTCCCGAAACGAATACCATATGCTAGCCACCTCGGATCGGATAGTCGAGTAGCACTTACATTCAAGCTATATTGTCAGTCACTAGACCTGCACAATCCTCACTCTGACTCAGTCAAAGCACGCACGAGCAGGACAACCGCGGTTTCTTGATCGAATGCGTATCTCTCTTTATTTATTTAAGGCTGCTGGGTCACTTACTCAGCTGCGTTGTGTAGGATGATAGCTGCAAGGTTGAATTTAAGTCCCGGCGTTACATTCATTGAAGAGCAGTCCTAGATTCGCGCTCATACCGTGCACTGGTGTGGCTAAATCCGCTAGATCTAGAAGAAACTTACGCTCACGCTCAGCACTTTGTGCTCGAAGACAAAGCAGCTCGGGAGACGAGCGGACATGCTGATCCCGGGACGACCTAGCTCCGATGATGCAGCGAGCCTTGGCATTACGCTGTCACAGCGGTATGCCGACGTCTTGAATGGTTAAGTTAGTAACGCTGATTTTCTCGCACAACGAGAAGGTGCGAGGGGAGTGTGTCGGCGTCGAGCTTGGCGTTCATCGTAATCTGCATCGTTGGACGCATTGTCATGGTGTCTGCGGCTGACAGCCAGCGCGGTGCAACCTCCGGCATCGGCACGTGATCCACATGCAAGATCTTTGTCTCCGAAACTGTGAAAGTCTCTGTTTGTTCTCATGATCACGTGAGAAAACTCAATACATGTACATGGTACATATTGGTAGGAGATTATCCGATATAAGGGCGCGCTCATACTCCGTACTAAGGCCCGTAAGGGCGCACTCACACCACGGCAAAACAGGCCAGTAATGATAATCGCACAGTAAAGCTACCACTGACTGATATAGGTGGTAAGTTAGTGTTGGTGGTAACGTTAACCGATCACCTACCTTATCCTCCGCTGCATTACGGATTCCCTGCCCTAACGGCCTGTTGGGTTTCCAAAAAAAAAATCAATTAATCAATCAAAAACGTTATGCAGGTGGCAGACTCCACTTGCATACTAGTCTTGTCTGGCATGTCTGCATGGCAGGAGTTGTGGTGTTTGAGGGCTAACAACGGGTGGCTCAAAACACCCGTGCCAAGCAGCGCCCGAACCGAAACTACTAGTATGCGTATATGTACTAAGTTGTACGCGGCTGGGTTTAAACGCCAATAAAACGTAACTTGCAATACATATCGGACCAGACTATTTAGAGTTACAAACCCACAGTACATACATGTACATGCAGTATACTGATGTCCACCCCTGTGACACAATCACTCCCTATTATAGGGTCACGGCCCTCTATAGCACTATGGCCAACAGCGTACAATGCACGTAGATTCTACGCCGTACCGCTTTGTACGTTATTGTGCGGGAAGCCACGTTTTCGAAGAAGAAAGGACCACCAAAGGACGGTTGAGAGAAGAACAACCCTTCCTCGCTGCCCGGCCCGAATTCTCAGTACTTTTATCAGATAAGTGTATACCGGTATTTTGTCAAAACAAACTTTCTGAAGTATATATGTTACGCCCTATATAGGGTCACGGCCCTCTACTAGTACACTAACCCTAACCCTAACCTAACCCAACCCTCACCTTAACCCTAACTCTAACCCTAACCTAACCCCTACTACAAAATACAACATTACATATGTAGCATGTTGTGTAAACACATTGATCAACTGCTGGCTTGAACAAAAAAAAATTACCAATTTCCAGTAGCAGCAACAAACATTGTAGCCTGATCAGTAAGCGACAGAAAGAGAAAGGGAGGAAAGAGGAGACAATCCTCATACTGTAATTTGACTAATTATTAATTTTCATATATGATTAATTTTCACAGTACTTAACTTAGCATAAGCAACCACTTGCGGTATAGTCTAGTCCAAGTATGAAAATCTGTCACTATGAAAACCCTGCCCTGCCCTAACTACAAAATTTGTTGGTGCTGAAAATTAGTTGCTTACGTAGCTTACACACAAAACTTAAGCACACAATTGACTTAGGCCTGCTGCCCAGTTCAACAATAAATACTACAATTACAATATGGTATACAAAAATCCCCCTCCATCAAATTTTCAACAAGTCTGTGTCTGAAGTTTGAATAAAACAGATGTAAGCTTTGGAATTTCTTCTAAAATCCAAACAAAAAAATAGTAGCAAGTTGTGAGATTGGACGCTAATCAAAGCACAATCATGCCAGCGGGCAGCGATATTTGCACTGTATCCAAATGCGGTACATGGTGAGCTGACGACCACGGTTGACTTGAAGTCGTCGAACAACCTGGTTTTGCACCTTCTCCAAGCCAGCAACTGTGAACAGTTCATCAAGTTCATCTGAAGAACATACAAACGAAGCAAATTTAACAATGCGTCAGACAAAGTAGAGTCTTTTTTTTCTTACTATCAAACATGCAAAGGGATCAGTTGATGGATTGGATGGGTTAATCTTTTACCGTTGTAGTGCTCCGTTTATGTTTTGACATGTGCTCTTTGCATGTGACCTAAAGCAAAACAATTTAAATGCTGCCCATTGTCATTTCTTCCAATATAACTGCTGCTGTGAGAGCAATTACCCTTGAAGATGAAAGGATCACATTTCCCTCAAATTAATATTCTTGTAACAGAAGACTGCAACAATTTCTCACCCTGCTTAAAGAAGTACACACGTGTACCATCACCTCGAACATAAAAGTTCTCCGCTAGACAGCGGCCTGAAAACAGCCCAAAACGCAAATAAAGACAGAATAACATACACATCTGCGTGCACAGGCGCACACCCACAATCCAACGAGCAGCACAAACCTGGCTTAAAACGAAGCTGCGCCAAGTCATGGAATCCATAATCCCGGAACAGCAGCAGCCCTCCAGGTTTTAGGAGCTGTGTGCAGAAAAGACACAAAACAACAACTGAGAACTAGGACTGGGATTGGTTTGAAATTTACTATCAATATTAGACGTGGCAGCGGTGATAAAGTATTGATGTTTCCCTAAATGAAACGTGCCATCACACATAAATTGATTAGCCATGCGTGCACGCACACACATATACACTGAGACCAACAGACACAAGCTGAATTGAATACATTGGGCATGCATGCAGAGATACACACATACACACACCAACATACACAAACCCAACCAAATGTACACAATGTGAATACAAAGAGGAGCCTTAATTTAGTGTCAAAAGCACAACACATCTGAGAACAGATCTGAAAGAATAAAACATTTTATCTTGACCTGATCACTATGTAAATGTTGACCATGTGTTGTATGGACAGAAAATAAACTAGCAAGCCTTTCAATGGTTTGCCATTTCAGGTGCACAGCCAATGCAGATTACATCAGAAATCAAAGAAACCATCGAAACAAGCTGATGATGCCAGATTTATAAATGCAATGGATTTTGTGAAGATCATGACAAGTGCTAAAAGGACTTTGCCTCAGGAAGTTAATTAGAATTCAGCAAACGTCTTCCACTTCCAGAAGTAACCTGACCACTGCAGTAGGTCTGGCAGCTACAAGCAATCACATCACAATACAACCAAAGGCTTGTTTGAAGAGAAGGCTGCCAGAGAACTTTGCCTTGGAGCTCATCTTCAGCAGCTACTAACTGACTTACATTCTCTTCCAAGCTTTCACCACACAAGGAAAGTCTTCTCATCCATGCTGTGTGGTCCAAATTTTACTCTCCACAATCACACAAGATACAGAACAGCTGCAACAAGGTTTTACAGAGATGATGTATCAACCAGGGTGTCAAATGTGTAAATAATGCAAGAAAATTCTCCGTGTGGAAACTCACCCGACTCAAACGTCCAACAGCCACTGCCATTCTGTGCAACACAGCAAGGAGCAGAGGCAATAAGGAAAAGGAACATGAACACAATCAATATCAAACACATCTGTGGAATAAAACAAAAACAATCATGCACAATAAAACTACACACACTGACAAACATAGTGATAACGTCAGAGTGAGAGCAAAAGAGACAGAGACAGAGAGAGCAAGAGAGAGAGAGAGAGAGAGAGAGAGAGAGAGAGAGAGAGCAAGAGAGAGGGAGAGTGCGTGAGTGAGAGAGAGCAAGAGAGAGTGAGAAAGAGAGAGAGAGAGAGAGAGAGAGAGAGAGAGAGAGAGATGGAGCTAGACAGAAATTCCTTGTGTAGGGTGTCTTCTAGCCTGCAACCACATTCTCCAGCTACACTTTACAATGCTAGTAAAACAGGGTGTTATTGTAGATAAAAAAAACTCCTTGTGTAAAACGCATGGCCTAGTACAGTCTGATGCAATGACATCATGGTGATGTCACAGACAGCAAGGAGATCAGATACAGAGTGTGCGTTGCATGCTACTGATTCCCTGCATATAAACAAGTTCTCGCTATGAAAATTGACAGCTTTGGTAGCATTGAGTCATTGACAACAATCAGTATTGGATTGACAACTGCACAGCACTGCAGAAAGCACAACTTGGAATGCACAAACAAGAATGCACAACACATTAGCAGTGTTAAGAGAAGAGACATAGAGACATAGAGAAGAGACGTAGCACAATGACACCAATGATCTCACACTTGCTGATATCGCCCAGCAAGAAAAAAGCAATGGCTTACTTGTCTGGTCGAATAGCTGACAGAACATAGATCAGAACAACAACGTCCAAACTTCCCTCAGCCATCGGGTAAACAGCATCAGGCGAAGAGATGTCACAGACAAAAGCGTGACAACGAGACGTATCATACTCCTTGCTGGCCTGCCAACCATAAACACACTCAATTTGCTATGATGTACTGAAATTGTATGCACGCACGATACTGTCACTCTCAAAACTCTGGGCATTGATTGACAAATAAACTCTCACCTGTGAGCTCTCTATACGCCTCAGTGTCTAAGGGTGTTTCTGCCCTTCTCTCACCCTGCACTCCCATACTCTCTATGTGTTCATGTGACTTGATTGTATGCACATACGTAAGAGTGTGTGTCTGTTTGTGAGCACGCACATGTGGGTGCGGTGCAACTTACAGATCTATTTCTCACTTACACGAACAATGTCAATGGCAGTGGAGGAAAAGTCGCAACAATACACAAAGAAGTTTGGATCACTGTTGACAAACACATAAAAAAGAAAGAAATACATTTCAAGAAAACCAAGAAACAGCATTCACATTTCAAAAGTGCATTGATGAGAGAAACATATGGAAGCCAGTGAAATAACCAAAGGAGTTTCTGAGAAGATGGAGAAACTGAAGAGAAAGAGGAGTCCCACTCATTTTAACATCAAACAAATGGTATCATATGGCATGATATTGCCAATTAACTGATGAACACAGAAAGAAGACTGTTGTTATCAAGTTAAAAAGGAACATCAGCAGAAGAGATAAACAATGGGAAAATACCCACTTGTGCGTCCTCAACAAAGGAAAGACAGTATTGCCTACACCACAACCAACCTACAGCAAGAAGAACGAAGAGTGTGTCGCCCCTAATAGTCTCTTCAGTGACCACTTGTCACATAATCCCTCAAATTCCTGTAAAACTGATTAGCAGCTCAACGTCAAACATTCGTTCACGTGTTAATTTTTGACAAGCAAACAGGCATACAAAAGCTGACAGACTACCACAGAATCCTAAACATAACCATTTAAAAATATGCAGTTACCATGGTGATGATGACATATAAAGTGTCAAACACAAAATGCCTGTTATGCTTAATAGGGGATCAAAAGACTTCTTCTGACAACAAGGGGCAAGTGCTGGTAGCCCTTAACCGTGATTTGGCAGGGAATACCTTGGGACTTGTTAAAGTGAGATCTGTAACACTATCTAAGCCTGTATCTCAGATCCACCAGTCAATAATGCCCAATTTTTCATCTTTCACATACAAGTCACAACCAGAAATATTCCACAATATTTCATACTTACAAGTATGAATTCATTATTATATCCCTTTTACGTAGCTCTTGTGCACACTATATGATCCATAAAACTCTGTTTGTTGTTCTTCTTCTATCCTCACACTTGTCAAACTTCGACTTTGAACGAAAGAGAAAGGAGAAGAAAAATCCAAAGAAAGGACACCAAACGGTTTTGAACCAGGCACCATTGGATGAGCAGTCATGCTCCTAACCAACTATGTGACGAGGAACTGCTTGTCAACAGCCAGTGACACATTACTCTAGAGTGATTGTGTCGTAACTATTTACTATTTGTTACTATTGTTTATGATGTGATGTTATGCATGGCTTTCATATATGTACTGTATGACCTATCGTATTTGTACTGTATGACCTATCCTATTTGTACTGTATGACCTATCCTATTTGTACTGT
>JAOWAW010110614.1:0-13773 GCA_028565695.1 Nicola tetela
GAAGAAGAAGAAGAAGAAGAAGAAGAAGAAGAAGAAGAAGAAGAAGAGGAGGAGGAGGAGGAGGAGGAGGAGGAGGAAAATAGCTTGATAGGAAAAAAGAAGCAGTGAAGAGGTAGAAGAAGAGGTTAGAATAGCATTCAGAAAGTCAAAAGACCAAGTGACTCTCAGGAGCCGCCTGGCTGATGGAGTCCTTGTAAAACGCTTCGTTACGTTTAGATGGTCTTGTCCCACGGACACACATCAGGGCCGCACGGAGCAGGCAAAAGGAGACCGCACAACAAAGCCAGCCCATGGTGATTGTGTAGTGCTCCTCCCACTTGTCTGCCAGGAGTGCAGCCAATCATTTATAAAAGACCGTTGCCTCCAGAGCCATGCCGCCACAGGTTGTGAACACAAAAGGCATGAAGGAGCCATGCTCGACCTCACGCACATGTTGTCATACTCATGCTTCTTCATGTTTTCGTGTTGTCTGTATAGTCCTGAGAGGCTGGAGTTTGATAGCTGGCTGCGAATGGGTGGAAAACCCGCACATCGAAAAATGCAGCCTGGCCATCATTGCCCCAGAAGCCACTTGCTTTGATGTCTAGACAAGCTTCATCGCTGGTGTTGGCAGCTGAGGAAGCCGCTCGTCGCTGAAGTTCTGAAGCTGGGGCTTCATGGAGACGTTTGGAGAGACATCCTTAAGGAGTCCAGCTGTCAGGTCCCGTACTTGCTTGTGCCGCAAGGTAGGGAACCCTCCAAGTCGGCAAATGAGGGCATGCTCTGGAGAAAAGGGTGATCCGCATGTGCAGCGCTCTAGTAACAAGGGCAGAGGCCAACCATATCTCAAGTGGAGGGCATCCCTAAAACCACTATTGTGCAGAGCAAATCCTAGGCTCTGTATGGGCAAAGCCGAAAGCCAAGCAGAGGCCTCTTTCTCCTGAGCAGCAAGAACAAATTCCTTCAAATTATTATTATTATTATTATTATTATTATTATTATTATTATTATTATTATTATTATTATTATTATTATTATTATTATTACAATACAATGTACACGTGCCCGGCATGTTTTGTAATAATTGTCATTCGATTTATGCATGACGTAGCTGAACGGTACTGACAGCTGTTCATGTTCGTCGCATTCCTTATCGGAGGTCACTGCAGGTGTATCCTTTTGCCAGGGACCCGAAAGTCTGAAGTCAGTACGCATGCTCAGTGATGCATGTACATGTAGATCTACATGATGTCTCGTTCTTTCTCCATTGCTACCGTGATTTGTCGTCATGGACTGTAGCCGCAAAGGTTACATCGTTACACTGCGGCGATCCAACGATCTTCCGCTTTGCGAGTGGACGTGTCGCGGCTGCCCAGTGGGGAAGAGCTTGGCCAGTTGTCCTTGTGCTCCCGCGCGATATCAGAATCGTCAGGGCTGCTCCTGCTTTGAGAAGGTTTGGCCTTCAGTTCTCCTTTAAGTTTATTTCGCACGCAGCGCAAGTGAGGGCAACCCAGAGCTGATGTCGTAACTCAAAGGTACGGTTTAATACTCAGTGGCCACACACTCTCCCACTCTGTAGCTATTAATCGTAACATAATAATATGCATTTCGTCAGTCGCCCAAAGTGCAGCAAATGAGCTACTAATTCAAACATGGCTTCAACTACCACTTCAGGAACGTATAATTTTTTTCGGTAGCAACACAACAGAGGGAGCGCTTCATGTACTTGTAGACTACGTGCGTGATCGTGACGTTAGCTGAGTCCCACCTGAGTCCCAAGCTACCAGCTGCAACGGTACGCAGTATAGCGCTTCGTTCTATGGTGCGTTTCAGCAGAGGTGGTCGTTAGTAAAATCCGTATGTATTTGGCCGTACTGAGGACAGATTTTTCTCTACCCATCCACCCCACCCAATTCAGACATGTTAAAATATCATTTGGTGTGGTTTGCAATCCCGCTTTCAACCATTGTTCACATGCTTATACACACACCACACACTCACCGGTATGTACACAAAGGTGTTTCAGTCTGTCACAGTTCAAAGGAAACAATACAGCAGTCTGCCAACATCAGAAGTCACTGCTCAAAACAGTTCATTGACTTGAACATGGGGGCATCCTCTTAGGCTTTATTCCCGTTCTTCCAGTTTTGTAAGGCATGCAAAGGCCACTCAGGGATGGGCTGCCAGCTATGCTGGATCTGGATACTTATACCTTTTAAATCATATTATCTCAATTTGGATGTCAGCTGTACCCACCCGCCCTTGTTCATTCTCAGTATGGATTTAAAACACAAGGATTTTATGGAAAACCCATAAACTAACAAAAAATCAGCATTCTCCGGTCCCAACGGTCGCCACAAACTGCCACCTATATAACCATAGCAACAACTGTCCTCATGGCCACTGACCATGCTACGTGGAGCTTATCAAACCACCTGGAAAGCCAGCT
Source organism: Nicola tetela (assembly GCA_028565695.1). Taxonomy (NCBI): domain Eukaryota; kingdom Metazoa; phylum Porifera; class Calcarea; order Clathrinida; family Clathrinidae; genus Nicola; species Nicola tetela. The sequence goes on from JAOWAW010110614.1 coordinate 2,429, forward strand.
AGTGACCAAAGCAGGTGAAGAGGCTCCAGATTGAAGCACTAGGCTGGCTACTCCTGAATCATAGCATGGAAACGCCAAGCAATGTCATGGCAAGAGCCTTGAGTTGAGGAAAGATGGTCAGAGAAAACTTTCACTGTCATGGCGTACTGATCTTTCGACAGTTTGATCTTGACCATAATTTAAATTCTGCTCTTACAGTATTCTTCCTTTGCCTCTCCTCTCCTCTGACATACCCTCAGAGGCAAAGCTGAACAAATCTTGCAAAAAGTCCTCCACAAGTGAGTGGGTGTAGAGAGGGTTTTGGATGACAGCATGTTCCACATCGACAAACTTGAAATTTTGCTCTTACCGAAAGTTGAAGAACAGCTGTCTTTTCCATTAAATCTTGATGGCAATGCAATGTAACTATCAAATGTAATGAAAAGTCTATTTTGCTGATTTCATGACTTTTCACTTCTGTGATCTTTTAAAAAATTGACTAGAGAAATCATTTCAAATTTTGACCTACTGAAAGGTCGTTATCTTGTGGACAACCCTTGTAGACAAGGAATTAGAAGAATCCACTGAGGCAAATTCAAATGACAAACTTCTTTCGCATCAGAGTCAATGTGGTCATTTATACTCATATTCACCATACATGTACTGAAGGTAAACTCCATTAGTATTTGTGCTGTTGACTTACGCTTTTGGGATACCCGGTACCCATCAATTGGACAATGGACATTTGCATCGACCCTTCATGCAGTTTATGAATGTACACTGATTAATATTCTGGCTCAATAAATATCTTTCATCATTTTTCAAACGAATACCAATATACTTTCAATCATCTTTCAACAATCAAATTAGATTTGACAGTAGAAAAAAATCTGCATGTTTATTTATTGATACTTCCATGTAGATCTACTAGTACATAAAAATAAGAAGTGCCTGCTACCCCAGATCTGCTATTAAATAATACCTGGCCAGTTTCCAGTCTTTCACATACAAGTTGCAGCCAATAATATTCCTCGATGTTTCAAGCCTTTAACTTAGTATGTGGTAATGAAACAATATGAATTATTTTTTCTGAACATTACTTCTCCAGCACAAAATTTGTTTGTGACATTTTGGCTGGTCAACTCTGACCTTCATCAGGCAAGTAGAAAACCCTTCTGCCTTCTTTCTCAAAAAAATGACGGGAGCGTACTGAGATACAGACTGTACATGGAGGGGAAGGCATTAAGATAGCGCTTCATGTGGTGTGGCTATTACGTAAAAGGTCTCAGTGGAGGTGATTATCAAGTTTGCTGTGTGGAGATAAGGGGGAACAAGGATCTCAGAGTTGTTTGTGTGTGTGTGTGCGTGCATGGGTGTAGCAGAGGTTGTGTGTGTGTGCATGCATTGATATCACTATACTATATTCAGCCAAATCTTGCTGGTCATACTCAAAAACTGATTCAGGTCTACATCCTGCCCTCTTTGCTTGGTCAGTGATCTTACCATCAGCATTTCGGAGTCTTTGACCTTGTGTTTGGTCATGTCTAGTTCCCTCTCTCGCACTCTTGGTACCCAGCGGATCATGTGACTGTCATGTGCGTGGTTCGCTAAGTTGGTTCGCTACAGCAGATAATTCAGGGCATCCATTTCTCGCATGCATTCTGTGTTCCTTGGTTGGCTGTCTCACTGTGCGTGTTGTTTCGCCGCAGCCAATATAGACAGACCCGATGCAGTCTGCGCAACCAATAGCATACACAACGCACACAACAAACTCGATAATCAGTGTTAATCACCTCCACTGAGACATTTCGCACAACAGCCACACCACATGAAGCGCAATTATCACCTCCCCTACCCTGTGCAGTCTGTACATAAATACACTCCTGTAATGGTAGCATATGTCAGTGGGTATTTTTATTCACCTTTTGTATGAAATAATGCCATTATTACATCATTTGTCTAGGAAAGAGAAAGAAAGAGAAGAAAAAGATGAAAATAGGAAAAATCCCAAGTAAAGGATGCCCAAACTAAGGCATTCAAACCTGTCACCAGATGACCAGCCACACTCCTACATCACGAGGGACTGCTTGGCAGTGTTTGCAAACAGCCATCATGAGGGACTGCTTGGCAGTGCTTGCAAACAGCCATCACAGGGGACTGCTTGGCAGTGTTTGCAAACAGCCATCATGAGGGACTACTTGGCAGCGCTTGCAAACAGCCATCACGAGGGACTGCTTGGCAGTGCTTGCAAACAGCCATCACGAGAGACTGCTTGGCAGTGTTTGCAAACAGCCATCACAGGTCACTGCTTGGCAGTGCTTGCAAACAGCCATCACAAGGGATTGCTTGGCAGTGTTTGCAAACAGCCATCACGAGAGACTGCTTGGCGGTGCTCGCAAACAGCCATCACGAGGGACTGCTTGGCAGTGTTTGCAAACAGCCATCATGAGGGACTACTTGACGGTGCTTGCAAACAGTCATCACGAGGGACTGCTTGGCAGTGTTTGCAAACAGTCATCACAAGGGACTACTTGGCAGTGTTTGCAAACAGCCATCACAAGGGACTGCTTGGCAGTGCTTGCAAACAGCCAGTGAAAAGTGACTCTAAATGAATTGCATGCCCATTGCACAGTTGCCACGTAGTGCACTCTTTGAAATAGGTGAATAAGGGCTCCAAACTGGCCTTATAGCTAATCTAACTGGATAAGCCTACCATTACCCTTAGCTTCAGAAATAACAGCCTAACATCTCCCTCGCCATATTCACTGATCAGTGAATTTATGTCCAAACGTAAACTCCTCTGTCAGGTCTCTGTTTTATTGAGAACATCTCCAATACAAACATCTCCTCACCATCCTCAAACTGATCACTTAGTGGAAAGATTTGATGGAACACTTAAGGGCATGCTGCAACGATTTGCTTGGAAGGCATAAAAAAAAAAGCTGGGACGAATTCAGTACTGGTGTGTCCACTTTTATTCTTTCCTCCCTTCTATGTATGGCGCTGTTTTACTCTTTACCATCTTCTGTAATTTATTCCTCAACTAGATCTTCATTTCAAGAAGCTCTGGACTGCCACTGCCTCCAAGATAAATTTTCATACAGTCTAACTTAATCCTTCATTAATGTCACGGTTTCAAGGAAAGCCTTAACATTTTGCTATTTTTTTTTGTATTAGCTTTTGACTACTTGGTAATCCTTGTAAAATGCCGTAAATCCCAAAAATAAGTAACCCCCCCCCCAAAAAAGTTAATACCCCCGAAAATACATACCCCCTTTCTTGTGCTCCAAAAAACCCCTGAAAATAATACGCCCAAAAGTACGTACCCTTTTACTCCAGTCAGTACCATATCATTGCCTACACACCCCAAAACGTTACCATGCTTGGACTGAATCACGTTCATGACTCTGCCGGACGTCTGCTACCGTCTGCACTCCCCCGAAAACAAGTAACCCCCAAAAGTAAGTAACCCCCCGAATATAAGTACACGGCAGCCTGCTAATCCCGAAAATAAGTTGGTACTTATTTTTGGGGATTTACGGTATATATGAATGAATGAATGACTTCAAAATTCGGCTGCACCTTGGTCAATATATAGGCTCAAGGAAACATTGGCTGGTATTTCCCCAGCCTCTGGAAATAATAGGTAGTTATTACTAGAGGCTCGCTACAAGTAGATTAGTCTACTAAGCTGAAAAACAATTGGCCAGCAGTGGCTGCCACACTCTGTTTCCTAACTTCATCAACTGATTATCTCTCTTGGTGTTAGTTTTGCTAGTCAGCATGTACTGGCAATGGCATAAACAATGCTAGCTGGTATAGCACGGCTGACTCAAGGAAAAGTGAATGTGAATAACTTACTTTACTTGACCAAGCTTAACGTCAAACGTCAAAAAAATCATGATTCAATGTGTTAACCGTCTCACTGGTAGGTGTATGGTGTCTTTTAAGGAGGTATATGGTGTCTTTACCATTAAAGGAGGTATATGGTGTTTTTACCACTTGAGATTGTCTTTGCTATTTAAGGATGTCTTTACCATTTAAGGAAAACAACCAGAGACTTCCCTTCTCTATGTTTGCTTTGCTCTTCCAGATTGCAAATGGCAACAAACACTTCATCCGCTGACACATGGCAGCATTCCACTTACATTGGTGGCAAGTGGATATCTGCCAACCGAGAGACCCTTCTTGATGCCAGCCTTCCCATTCTCAACATCATCGATAAACTCATCACCTCATCTCATGGTAGGCTCTTCAATCCATGTGAGGACGACTATCAGAATATATGCAGTCAGCCTACTCCCCGAGAAATGACCAGAGCCTTTCTCGATTCTCTCACAAGATCAACATTTGCTGATGCTCTCGATCACTTCAAGACAATCCTGAAGGATGATTATCCGGAAGTGCTGGAGGACTGCACACCATTGCCCAACCTCTTCTCTATGTTGCGCTCTGACCTGGATGACATTTATTGTGAATACGCTGATGAAAAACCATTTGCATGGCTTGACAATCAAATTGACAAACCCACAGACTATCTACTCAACACCTGTTTACTAGAGAAGTCTGAGGCTCACAAATTAATGACAGACCGCAATGCCTCCAGTGCCAGAGAGCAACATCGAAGGGACTATCTTTACTCCAAACCAGCACCTGATAAGCTTGTATGCCTCAACAGTCTCTTCCAAAGTACTTCAAATGAAAAAGAGAATGAACAACTTTCCTTGCCTCTCACACGTGAAAATGCAAAAACATCTGTACCCCAAACTACTGTTGAACACCTGTCATCGTCTGCCATTGCTGGCACCAGCAAGTCTTCTTCTTCTTCTCTGACTAATGCAAAGCGTGTTGGTATCTACGCGGGCGTCGGTTGTGGCAGGACATGTTGTTGCATAAAAGTAACAACTTCACATGCTACGCTATGGCCATCCTTCCATCTAGTCCTTTTCTGGAGGCTACGAGAAGCAGCTGTTTGGGAAGCCAAGGATTTACCACAGCTGCTTCGTGCTGTCCTACCTTCATGCACACCAGCTCGAGCTCGGCTGCTAGCCTCAGCTCTAAGCGCAACTGGTGGACGTAGAGTCCTCGCTGTCTTAGATGGTGTGGATGAGCTGATGGCTGGAAGAAATGCCTTTATCCAACGTGTGTTGATCGGAAAAGCCTTGCCAGAAGCATGTCTTCTTGTCACTTCACGACCGTGTGCATTGGCCAGGAAGTTTTTCGACAAGTATGACATAAACCTCGAACTACTCAGCTTCACCAATGAACAGGTCACCCAATTCATCAACACCCAACTTGGCCAACAGCTGGCACCCAGGTTGTGTCATTTCCTCGACCTAAATGAACGGCTGGCATCTCTAATGTCTGTCCCTTTACTTGCACTGTTTGTATGTGCCGTTTTTCGCCGAGCACCGAACAGCCCACCCTCAACAAGAACAGGCCTCAAGCAAACTCCTCGCTCTCTTGATTCGACGAGCAGTAGATGACGAACGAGTGTCTATTCTTGATAGACGACAGCATGATCGCATCATGTCTACTTTAGATGCTCCTAACTTCAAGGGCAGGGCCAAAGAGCTTCTCCTTGAACTTGCTCGGTTAGCTCAAATTGCTCAAGAAGAGGACAAGGTGATTATCAATCAACAACTTGTGGACGCCACGGACTGTTCAGACGAAGCTCTCGACCTTGGACTGCTAAGCAGCAAAAGTGGCCAGACAGAACAACAGTACTCGTTTCACCATCTCACGTTCCAAGAGTTCCTTGTTGCTTTTGGTCTCACTCACTCTGTTGAGTCTAAACGTCAGCAATTTGCATCATCCAGCTGCAAGTCTGGTGTATGGCACCATGATCAAGACCTCAGTGATAAAGGCAGAGGGGATGGTGGAGATATTGCCGGGCACCAGGTGATACTTTGGGATATCATGAGAATGCTGTTGTCAAGGAGACACTCAGAGGTGGTGGTGCAGTTTGTTGCAGGACAGGTGTCATGTGACCTTCATCCTGTCTTCTTCTCTTGCCTCAACGAATGGCTACACGGGGCATGGGACCCTTACAGTGAGGAGTGCGGTGGTCGCTTTTTGACATGTTTGGGGTGCGTGAAAGAAGCATGCAGTAATGAGGAAGATGAATTTCCAAACAGTTTGCAACTGCCGAAGAGAGTTTTGTTGTACCACACTACAGCAGCAGACATGTCTTTGCTGGCCAAAGCAATGGCAAAGACAAAAGACGTTAGAGAGTTATTGTTAGACTTTGATTTGGTGAGTGAGCAAAATGAAGACAACAAGTCGTCCAGTCGTATACGCTCACAAAACAGAAGAACAATGACTTCACTGATGAGCGCTTTGAAAACATGTGGGTGTGTGGAGGAGTTGAGGGTAGGTGGGCCAGACCAACAGTACAAGCTGTTCAATAAAGAAGGATGGAGATTGCTGTGTGATGTAGTTCAACACACGTCTCTGCAATGGCTGTACGTGGCGAGGTGTGGATTAAGAGACAATGAAGTGAAGGAGTTGGCAAGTGCAATGAAAAACAATAAGACACTGACAAGGTTGATCCTGCACGAGAACAATATTGGAGATGGTGTGTGTACTGGCTGATGGGTTGAAGATGAATAGGACACTGAAATGGCTTGACCTCACGAAAAACAGTTATGGCCCATTGAGTCGTCATCATCTTCGTCAGCTTACACACATCACAACTCTCTTTGTGTAGATTATAGATAAACTGACTGGACAGTTTGTAGATGTAGGTTGTCACCATGTGTCATCATCGCTTTGATAGGTTGTACTTGGTGGATTTCATTATCTAATTGCTCATTTTTCAGTCTTTGTAAGGCCTTAGCGTGTAGGTTCTATGTTTCTCATCTACAATGCACATTGCTATTTGATCTTTGCAGAAAAGATAAGCAATTGCCAGGGTTCAAGTACAATGAGTAAATCATGGATAAATTGCCTGGTGGCTCAGGTACAGTTAGCTTGTATGCTACAGAACATGAATATTTAGGTCATTCCAGCTAAGATGTTGAACATTGAAAGAACAAATTGAAACAAGTAGACCAGACACATAACATTGCACTTCAGTACAGTGCATGTATACTACTAAGTTAATTCTAGAAAGACCACCATTTCCAACCACCTGGAACAGCCGCATGGTGTCATTTCACACCAGTCTTTACAGCAGGTGAATGACGCAAAGAAAGCTGTATTTGGAATTCTTCCTATTGCTGTGGTACCTTCAATGCCTTGTTGACAATTTTTTTCTGTGAACAGTTAAAGAGACGCTGAAATAAAGGTTGACTAGTAACAACTGCCATATATGGCTATTTTGGAAGGTGTCATGGGCACCACATTAGACCTATCATGAATTGTAAATGAAATATGAAATAAGTGAACAAAGTGGTATAGTTAAGGTGCTGCAGATGTAAGCAAGCTTTGTGCATTTACTGCATACTGGCAACTTGCACTTCTGACAGCACGTCAGGTTTTTCTTGCACCTGCAGCACTTAAACCACTAGCTTGCGTTGACTGGTTTGGATTAGGCTGAGCAACAGGGAGCAGAGTTTGGATGCCAGGTGGGCCTTGCCAAGAGCTTTGATAAAGAGTCAGGAGGAATGTTCGCCTTTTCCCATGTCGTCCAGATGAAATCACATGGACTGTGCATGCATTGATTCCGCAGATATCTAGCATGTTGCAAAAAATGTGGAATGGCTATCTGTGGCAGCCTGGTTTTGTTGTGTAAAGACAGCACATCTGGTCAATCCTATCAACTCCAGCCTTAGTGCAGTTGTAAAACAGAATTACTTCCAGCTTTGTGGATCCATCCTGAACAAGCTGCCAATCCAGGTGATGCATGATGGGCAAGACATTCACAATCTTTGTTTTAATCCTTCACCTTCGCTGATAACAACAGAACCTGCAGGTCCGCATTGTAGCCTTGCAGGACACTGTTCAGCTTCCAAGACATTGCAACAAATTCTGGTGGCAACTCACAGCAATTACCACATATAGTTCCCACAAGGCTGGTCCTTTTTTCCAGCCACTTCACAGAAAGCCTTGCACTGGTAATGGTCAGTGAAAACATTGTAACCTTTTCTCAGGAAGAGCTACATCAGCGACAAAACAAAATATTCGCTCAGCTGCATGCCACCATGATTCTCATCATAATTCTTTCCCAAATATGGCTGGATGCGCAGTACATATATTTTGTTTACATCTGCCAAAATCCAGAACTTTCCTGGCTTTGATGTCATATACTGAGTGGATGGATGCAACAGGCGAAGGAACACGCTGTTTGCTACCTTCACTTCCACCACTCGTGTACGACTATCTCTGCCGTGGAATATTTGAATAACCAGTTCTATCTTCCAAAACTGTCTTTTCTTCTTGCTGTCCATGTTAAATACAAGTTCACCAACTTGAACCGGTCTAGACTTAGCTAGATGGGACAAACGAAACTGGGCTATAGGTATTCTTCTTTCCAGCATCGTCAAAGGTGCTCAGCAACATTGTACAAGTATTCCAACCTTTTGCTGATGTTCAATCTGTCGAAGTCATTTCGCCTCAATAAACTGCAGCTGGCTCTCTCTAGGCACCATTGATCCTGCCATATGTGTCCAAGTAACATTGCTGGCTAGATTGGCAGCTGGTCTTGAAAATCACTGCTCGTGTGTGTTAGGGGCCTGCTGTTTACTAGTGCTTTAAATTCAATGACAACTGTAGCCAACTCTTGAAGTGTGACAATCAAATGACCTAAAACCTTTTTAAGGGCATCCTCACTGCTTGCACTAGTTGTTAATAAAATCCACTGAAAAATGGTGATGCTGGCAGATTAAACGACCATTAAATATCTCGAACACCGGCAGCAGCCTTGAATGTGGCTGCGTTATCCTGTTGGGTTGACCTCGCCACAAATCATGAAAAGGCTTGTAAGAATTCCTCAAGCATTAGGCGACAAGTTCTAATGTATGGCCCATGCATGACGTGCCACAGATAAATAACACTAGCCACACTTTACACTGGCTGGCACTTAGCTTTGTAAAGAGTGAACCTAAACTTGCTGTGACTTAGCTTTGCAAAGAGTGGACCTGCGTAATCACTACCACAGAAGCTAAATGGTCTATCATAAATCACATGCTCTTGCAGCAGGGGTGCTGTGATTTCGATGCATGGTGTGGCATCGTATCTTTGGCATTCAACACACCCATCCTTAATTTCCTCACAATGCAGTGTCCACTGATTACCCAAAAGTGTTGGTGTAGAAATGCCAATAAGGCCTCCACGCCTTGATGTTTTCTTTGCTGGTGATAATGACAAACAAGTAATTCTGTGAGATAATGTTTCCCAAGAAAAATTGTATGGCATCAGTTGAACTCCCATGCTGATTTCTGTAACCATCCTCCAATGCGCAGAAGTTCTTGCTTGTATAGAAGCTGAGAGAGTTTGACAAGCTTGGTGGATGCAATCAAGGGCTTGTTGTCATGTAGCTGGATAATGTCTTCTTTGAAGATTGCCTCCTGTATGATTCGATAAAGGCAGTGCTCTGTACGCTCTGTCAACTCTGGTCATGTAAGTTGTGGTACGTAATTCCAACTTAGTATCCTGGCGACTGTGCCAATGACTTTTGACCACGTGCACTGTGACATACTTTCCTACCAAGGCCAGACTGTTGGCACCACGTTGACCATGCAATGATGGTGTAGGGTTTATAGTAAAGCAAGGTTGTGTTCAGTTGGGGCCACACCCTCATCAGCCGATGGTCAGTTAATCTTGTTCAAAAGCCACTTTGGACCAGATAACCACTCTTCTTTTAGCATGCTGACTGACGAATCCTTGCTCATTGAGTGCACAGACAATGGTGCCACTTCACATTCCATTGCCTGCTTGCAGCTTGTATAACGGCAATGCAATTGGCTACAAATGTCTTCCACTACATGGTGGGTAGGGTACTGAATCCAGTGCCAGACAGTCAGGCTGTCGGTTCAGGCATTGATTAAAGTGACTGCTCACACATGGCCTCCACACAGTTGCTCTCCAGGAATGCAGCCTGCAATTCTAACCTTGCTATAGCTTGCGTCCTTAGCAGTGCCACCCATGCCTTTGCATAGATTAACTGTGGATGATTCCCAACCAGCAGATTGATGCAGCATCCACATGCTATTTCACTGAGATGCATCCGTAAATAGGTGTATACTGTACTCTTTACCAGCTGTTGTTATAGCCATTGTGGAATACTGATAGTCAGCAACTGATAAGCTTCTCCCCACTATTTGATAAAAATACTCAGTAGATTACTGATGATGCTATCCCACTATCCATCTTCTTTCCAGACTTGCTGCAGGAGGATCTTGCCGGTAATTATGACGGTCCTGCTATCCCAAGCAGATCAAAAATTCTTGCCACGCACTGCAGCAGCGCCCAATGTGTCCATGTACCATTGTCACTACTAGGCTGTACACTTGGTGCTGGCAATTAACTGCAAATTATCTTCTTCTGAGTCCCACTCAACTTCAAGGACCTTGGGTGAAACTGGCTCCAACGTACCCATGTTGCTAAATCTCCATTTCCATAGATTCATGCCAGCTTCTTGAAGTAAGTCAGTGCTAATCTGTTTGAAGTTCTTGGCTTCTCTCATAGTATCTATGCTCGTCATGCAGTCATCTACATAAAATGACTTCTTCAAAAGTTTGATAACCATCTGGACCTCTAATGCGCCATTCAGTCACTCCTTTTCAGTGAAATGATGTTGCTGAACAGCACTCATTGTAAACAACGCACAGATCAGCCTCCACACTTCCCAACCGCCATCCTTCTGTGGCCAGACAAACCGCAAGTAGTGTCAATCATCTTCCTTGACTTTGATCATGAAGAACACTTTCTTTATGTTTGCCTGTATGGCTACCATGAATTCTTAAACGAAGAAGTCCCACTAGATCAGGCAGCAATGAAGGCCCAGGATCAACACCATCACTCACTGATTTTGTGGTACTTCCTTTTGCTGAGGCATTGAACACAATACAAAGCTTGGTCGCTATACAGCATCATTAATATTCAACCTAACTGAGGCATGTGGTTAGCGCTCACTATTCTGGAGGTGGCAATTTGCTGTGGGTTCAAATCTGGGCACTCACTTTCTTACGGAGGCTGGGACTGGTGGGAGGCTTTAATTTGCTGGACCTTCACTGCCAATGTGGTAAAAGACGATTAGAAATCTTACCCCGCACCCGGTGGCCCGCATGTACATGTATATGTAAAGTAAGCTGCAAACAGCTGTGACTTACAGTACAGTGTTCCACCCCCACTCCCCACTCCCCACCCCCCACTCCCACTTCCCCCTCCACTCCCCACCCCCGCCCCACCCCCGGGTTCACCTC
>JAOWAW010110636.1:0-13771 GCA_028565695.1 Nicola tetela
TTCTTCTTCTTCTTCTTCTTCTTCTTCTTCTTTTTCTTCTTCTTCTTCTTCTTCTTCTTTTTCTTCTTCTTCTTTTTTTCTTCTTCTTCTTTTTCTTCTTCTTCTTCTTCTTCTTCTTCTTCTTCTTCTTCTTCTTCTTCTCCTTACTCTACTTCTCCTCCCCCTTCTCCTCCACCTTCAAATCAGTTTCAAAAGCTTCCTTAGCACCCTTTTTACTTTTGGGAGCGATTGGCCACAAATCGAACAACATTGTCCGCCCGGGATGCGACATGCCGCCCTGACGGCCACTGGACTCGAAGACACATATATGTACGGGGAGATTTACAATCCAAAAAATCATTGCCATCCCGTTAGATATAGTAAACTTAATGTCGCATGCAAAGTAATTTGTTGTGATTAACTAGGACTTCTTCTGCGTGGGTATATACGACGAGACTCACTGACGCAACGCTGATAGACTCCGTCAACATTTGTGGCTGCAACCAACTATGTAGGTAGAGTCACTTCGTCGACAAAAGTAATCTCGATTACGATGGTATCTACCGGGTGTACTCAAGGTCTGCCAACGGGGGAGATGTACAAGGGAACACTGAACAGGCCCTTTTAGACTTTTGCAGGGACCTCAGATAGGAGTATGAAGCATCCCTGCAAGCGCAATTGTGGTCATAATGTTCTCCAGCTGTGCATTGCTGGACGAAGGAATTTGTCTGAGACACGGACGCCTAGTCCTGAAGAAGCGCCCGCGTAAGCCCGCAATTCCGACAGCAGGCTTAGCCTAGCCCCAGTGAAACAGAAGAGTGGAATGGACTTGTTTTGTTTGGAAAATTACTGACAGCTTTGCTCAAACTGTGCCGACAAGCTTGAGAGGAAGATCTCATCGGTTCCTTTGGCTGTAAAAGGTTAGCAAAGTGGCTTCTATTCACCTGGGGCCAACAGGGCACATGAAACAGGGTATTTCGGTTCAGATGAGGCACACCGCAAGAAAAGCGCACTTATCTTTTACGTCCAAACGCGGAAACTGCCTGCGGCTTTCAATGAACCTCTCCGAATTTAAATTCATCGATGGATCGTGCGCACAGCATAGCCGGCAGAGAAAGCTACGCAGACTGACAAGAGAGAGCGAAATGGTTAACAAAGTTGTCAGGCCATAATTGACGCCTCGGAGTCCTGGCTTGTATCTGCTTGCACACACTAAAAAAGCTAAGAAATTGGAATTTGGCGGAAAGGGCACAGCACTTGACCTCTCGAGTGATCAGCAAGACACCTGCAAATGTGATCATGTGGAAGTCTAGCAGTGTAGGTGAAGCCAAAGTAACCTTGACTTGGATACACATGTATAAGCGGCTCTGTAATTATTATCATGGCGGTCGTAGTCAGTTGCCAAGGACAACACGATGAGTATATCATAATATTAGAGGTGTTTTCTCCCGCGACCAGTGACAGGGCTTCCATACAATTGTTAAAGGATGACAGGATGGGACTTAAACTATTTGGACGCTCGAGAGGGAGCTCCTCTAATCTTTCAGTGCATAACAAAATCTGTTGCCTCGACAATCTTTCAAAACTCCTCAAGGGTCACTCTTCAACTAACTGGCACCGAGGGAAACTTTCCAGTCGTGGAGTCACATTTTGTCTCGGCATTTAGCCCTCTGATCTTTTTGGACCCCCGATGAAATTTGGATTTTTTTCTGACAAACCTTTGCGCTTGACCCACACGGTGACCAAGCAAAGGCAACGAGCCTCCTCGCAAGCCTATACGAACAGCTAACTAGATTCTGCTCTCCGTTTTATACGACAATACCAGTAGCAGTATCTGCTTACCGGTAGTTATGCTCAGCAGTACCCTGAGACACCATTTGATCCAGATATAAACATAACTATCATGTCGGTTACAGGTTATTAGAGCGTCCCCAAGGGTGCTATCATAATGCTGCTGTTCCATGCTCTCCTGTCGATTGAGTAACGGACACCATTCAGTTCCTGGCAACGGATATTCGCCCGCCACCGTCCCTGTGACCACATGCACGATGTGCGTCATTGTTCCACCCCTACATTGCTATTTCCTAATCCTAGCTGGACATAGTTAACAAATATCAAAGGCGCGCATGGAGGCAATAACGGAATTCAACAGCTAACGGCACAGGTCTAGTGCAAAACTGTGCTCAGGGGGACCGTGTATCATGGCAACGCGTACCAAGCCCTGACTCTTCTTCATTTTTGAACTGAATGGTAGTGGAGGGCGAACAGCCAATGAATGATTGTCCTTTCAGCTTCAGTCACGTTCCGAAGCGCAAAACTGACAAGTGGATGCAAGGTTCTGCCTGCGCTCGTGCATGTCTGACGTTCATGGATAATATACATGTACACTAATCCTTAAGGGTGCAAACAGACGTCAGCAAGCGATTCCTGGCGAGCGAAAGAATGTCCAACTGTTTGTGGTTGTTCAATAGACGATCGCTATAGCTCTCGTCGATCTTCGCGTAGATATGTCGGTGTGGCCAACGCACTAGCAATGAGATCAAAAGACGAGATGTCTCGAAGGTGCGGCTTCCACGTGACGGCTAGTTCCTCTCGTCCTTGGCGGTAGCTTGCCCAAAGCCGAGCGGAACAGCTAGCGGAAGGACCACTCCGATAAACTGCGCTCGCTTTGCGGCCGAAAGGGAAAAGTGCGACGGCGCCACAGACTGTGCACAGAGCGTAAGCGAAATGCCTGCCTTCCGGAGGTAGCTTGGACTTCCACTTCCACTTGACCGGATCGTTCTTCCCACACGTCGTAGTGACTCCACGGCGTCTGCATACCATTGTCTGACCCAATCGATGCCGAGTGGGAACGCCCTAAAAGGAGCGCTAGCGGATACTCTTGTCACTTGAAAAAATACATCGCTCTTATGCCTGCCCAAACCGGAACAGCACAGTTCCTAGCGTATGCCCGAGAAGCAAGAGTGACTGCCGGAGCAAGCTCGTTGTGTGATCGGAAAGAGCAGAGAACCTGCCTTGCGTTTCAGATCTTCTGTCGTCTGGGGCTTCCCGTTGGGTCATTTATAGGGAACATTGTACGAAGGGATATTCCAACACCCGATGGATCGATTATACAGTGCGCAGAAGTCCCGACCACAGGTATCTGCCCCTGGCTGACGAAGCCCGTACAACGCTTCCTTCGTCCTGCATAGCTAGCCAGGGCTGAGCCTGGACAACACAGCAGAGAGTTGTCAAAGAATAGAAGCGGAAGCGTTTCTCGTTCTGCCGTTTCCTCGCGCGCGGCTAGCTGTCAGCACTTATCGAGTAGCTATAGACGGGTCAACGCAACACTCCCTGGCGTAGTGACGAAATTGAAAGAAATTTGGTATGTACTTTGTTTTTTTTTGTATGTGTTTTTTTCATGTGGGTGAGGATGTTGAACAAAACACCGTTTAGTCTTGGAATAGCTGAGCTTACTCGCTGTCTTTTACAACAGATTTCTTTTCGTCAACATGGAAGGTCTTTCCTTTACCTCTCCCCCAAAGACATTTTATAAGATTTGCCTGATTTAATTACTGCCGAGCATTAACAGGACACCCACGACGAGGCTACGCTCGTTCAAACACAATATCGTCAAACAATACTCAATTCACAGCAGAGATTGATCCTGACTCACAGCGCATAGTCCCGTCTGCAGAACACGTAACCGTCGCGAATGAAACAGCTCGAGTCGTTCTCCAGCGGTCGCGTGCAGTCGCAACAGACTAAACAGGCCGAATGGTAGAAATCACTGCCGACGCGTAGCACGCAGCGGTCGTAAATAAGCCTTCCGCATAATCCGCAAACCAGCGCTGTTTCTGGCGGATGGTGAGCAGCTGAGAGGAGTTGAGGTGCTTGTTGGTATTGGCCTGAGACGGGCCTCTCGTGGGCCATAACCTGCAGAAGAAGCCCGCAGTACAGCGTCATGTGTCGTTGCTGAGAAAACGCCTTTTATGCAGCGTGGCCCCTCAAAGGAGGAACGGCCACAGGCGTTTTGCTCCAGGAGCGCAGAGCCGGGGAAGAGTACTTTCCCCGGTAAATCTTAAAATTGCTTAAGAGTCTGTTACACTAAATACTAAGACGAACAAGAAATGACGATTCCTCTTATCCTGTCGACTAATCTCACACGCTAGTGGATTTCTATCAGTCAACCCTTTTGCCAGCGTTTCACGGCTGTCTGAACCGTGTGTCCACTTGTGTATATCGCCCAGACTGCGCGCAATCTTGACGATTTATTTTTATAGTGCATGGGTTGGTGTTCGCTCTTTGCATACCGCACGCCCATGTCCTATGCAAAGTACTCGTAGATTCTCAACTTTTCTTCAGGAGCTTAGCTGATATCCCCCCATCAAAACTACCCTTGGCGTCTAACGGCCGCGGTGCGGCAATCCGCTTCGAACAAGACGGGACCCGGAAGGAACCAGCCGGCCTGGCGGTTTGCTTCAAGCAATGTCCCCGCCCTGGGCGGGCCAAGAGAGTTTTCTGGGAGGATGTGTGCGATGGTGCGCCACTGTGACAAGTACAAAAAGTCGATTCGATTGCCGGATGCGTTTAGTCATTGACGTGGCGCCTGTCCGCTTACGGCCAGGCAGCAGATAAACCTGGGGACACTCACCTTCTTCTTTCCATGCCGTTTACTGGATTTGCCAAGCTCGTCGGAAGCGCGTTTATAGTCGCCAGACTCTCTCCTCAGTGCCCTTCTTGATGCACGACTGTCCCGCAAGCTCTGCTCTCTGCCCGAACGCCAGCCGCCAGGCGGTGACTCAGGTGCCGAGAGAACAGGAGAGGAAAGGTCGGATAAGGACAAAATGGGCGGCGGAGGGCCCGCGTCCATTCGACAGGCTTCCTCCGCCAAGCACGGTTCTTCGATCGTCCGCCACTCGCCCGTCGACTCCGTCGTTCCGCGTTTCAATGTTTCCGCAGGTGCGCTGAAACTCAGTCGACGTGCGCTGGTGGAGGCATCTGAAATACACGTAGCACCATGCCAGCATGTCGACAAACTCTGTTGATGTCGATCAGCTGGCGAAGCGGCGCCGAATAGCTCTGTAGAATCGCTTATTAGAGACGAGCCTTGTGGACAGTGACGAAAGTCGCTGTTCGATGCCAGTGAAACTCCGTCTAGAGCGATATCGCGCAAACCTGCCGTCGATCTCATTGCCAAAATCCGGATCAAGCGTGCACGCTGCCTCGCGTCCACGAGGCCACAAGCGCGGTCCCGAGGGAAGGCCCCAGGGAGCTTGAGAGGTGTACCCTTTGAAAGGCTACCTGAGTGCTACACCGGTACGTCTCGTGCCGCTAGACCGGACAGCGACAAACATGTACGACGTTTGAATTAACGTGCACGTGGTGGATACAATAAGAGCGCTGATCTCAGCGCGCCTTGAGCAAACTTCGTTTTCAGCGTCCACTCGGGCTGTTGATTTCTCTTTACGAGTGTTGGGGTCCTTATCCGCGACACGCAGCTATCATGTAGGCTAATCTTTCACGAACTCCCTCTGGTGAGTGCCTTGAAGATGCCCAAGGCACCTCAATACAGCTGAACACGGGCCTGACGAAATTTACACCCAACGCTCAACCTCCCCTGCTCAATCAGGGTTGGAGCGCGATCGAAGAATAAAGTCCAAAATCCACTCCAAAGATTTGTGTATTAATCAGAAGTCCTGGGCTGCAAAGCCGCAGTTCGTTATGCCAAGGCGATGGCGGTCAACCGCAATTGCAGCGTCGGGGCGCTGCAGTCCTTGATAAACAGTCACGGGCTACGCAGGAAACTGAGCCAAGGAAATGTTTTCTTTCTTACTGTTATGTGGAACACGGAGCATTGGTTTGAAAAAAAAGTATGGGACGCAAATATATCTCCTTGAAGTCTTTTACAAGGACTGTTGTCAAGAGCGTGATCTACCTAAACGGTCAGTGACTCCTCTGCGGCCAGGTCTTTTTATAAGACCATTGTTTGGCTCCGCTACTTGTGTGACGCCGGCAACAAGCACTCAGCGGAAAATCCCCCGCACTTTCGCCCTCCGATCAGCCCAGACTGAAGGCTTCTTAAGCAGTCCAGTACGAACGTCAAGCTATTTGCCATGCGTTTGACTCCACCGCCTACAAAGTACTGAATATTGCGAAGCTCCGCGCGATGGAACAAATTATTTGCCATCGCCTCGCGATATTTTTCGCCATTCAATCGCGCGGCCAACGCTCACGGTTAACGCCCTGTTCGACTTACTGAAGTGCGATGCTTTTCGCCACAGCTATCCGTCGGCAATTATCCGGAGGGAATTCCTAAGTGTCTCCGCACCGTCTGCAATAGTCCCAAATGCAAACGCGCCAACAATCTCGTCGAAGCCCGTCGACATGCTTGCGGAGCATAGCTCAAGAACGAAGTTAGGTAAACGAACCACAGGATGAATTTTTTCGATTTCTCGAAGAACTTCCAAAGCTCGCTTTTATTTTGAGGAACACGATTCATGTGGCAATCCTTGGCAAGCGGATTGCAAAGCAGAGGCCGCAGTGACGTTGTTTCTGGTCGGGGTACTGTTACCACCCCCTTCATGAACGACCGCAAATCGATTGCCTGAGCGAGGACCAGGCCTGAAACAAGGCCGATGAAGTTCACAGCTTGCCCGGGGGTGTGAAAAATACCTCAAAAGAAATACAGTGATGCAGATTTCTCTCTCCTGCGGATTACAAAAAAATTTCAGTGGAGGTACAGGTCTTCTTCTTGGCTTAAGGGTTGAATCTGTTTCGGACTGGGCTGAAATCGGCCTGACCTTGAACAATCCCTATGCGTTTTCAGGAGATGCTTTACTAAATTCAGCGAGCTGTTTTCTCAGCGTGCCATTTTTTCGATTTCCGCCTGCTCAGATCAGTATGAGCTGCTGGTCAAGTGCAAGCATAGACGTAAACACGCTCAGCCACAAATCTGCTCTTCCTTCAGAGCTCGAGTGCGCGTCCAGCTTCTCTAGTACTGCTTGCGGGCCTTGTGGCTAGATCTTCCGTGTCAGCTGCCTGCAGTTCTGAACTCGGCACGTGCCTCCGCTCACGTGATCTTAATTTATCTGCGCTATCTCACGTGATAATTTCAATGTTAGTGCCACGAGGACATGTGTGCCGACAAGCTGCCCTAGGCATCGTGTGGCCGGTTGAAATAGCCTTTTGCGATACAGCTCGGAAGCACGTGTTATTGGGCCTGCTTGTCAATCGCTGGCCGACGGAACTCACGTATGCCAGAAGAAGTCCAGCACAGGAACTTTTGCGATCCGTTTTGGGATGCCGCTAATGTTAATGTGGGTACACCTTCGACGATACCGCTGACCCTTTTTTACCATGAGAAGCAATTTTATCGTCATGTAGCTTTCTTAGTAACGCGCTCAAGCGAGCCCTATCTTTGCAGACTCGCCGTCTGCTCCCGGCAAGATAAAAAACCAAGAGAAAAAAGGCAAGGGGTTGGACACCGCTCTTTGAGATTGTGCTTGCAAAACCGTCGGCTCATAGACGTTGCAGCCCGCCTCCTTCCAGCTTCAAGTGCCTCTTGAAATGCTTAAGTGGTGCTCTCAAAAGCCTACTGCCAAGCCCATCCATTGCACGACCAGTCGAAAGAAAGTAAACGACCGCGGTCAGATGTGGGCTCAACTACAGCCCCGATGGAATAGCTGCGCGCCCGACAGCTTTTGTCCCTCTGAGTGACCCTTCGGCCGATGAAAACGAGGAACGAATGTAGATTATAGATGACAAAGAACACCTATTTGTCGGTGCTAAACCACAACACGTCGCCCTTTCCCTTCTGGTGAATACGCGATGCTACGTGGATCTTGTGTATTATCCACTCACAAAGGCTAAGTTTGACAACATTTCTGGCGCGCACACGTGTGCGCGTAAGGAGAAATCTTTGGTTTGGGGACGAAGTCCTTAGGAAGAGCAAAGGGGGCGACAAGCCCACCAGCGAAAAATACTCGGTTTCTAAATCGCTGGGCATGCGCATGATCGTGACCACTTAGGCAGGGCATGAACACAAGAGGTCACTCTATTTTGAGAGAATTATCAGATGCTATAACATGTTTTACTTTGTCGTTCTGACCAGCCGCTGTCCCACCCGACGAAAAAAATGGCCTCAGCCTACTATTGGAATTGCCTGGCGGGGTCGTTCCTTCGTGCTGTGCGGTCGCTGCTATCTCATTGTATCATTCCTGGAATGCAACATTTGGTAAGTTCTAGACTGCGGTGACTTCATCGCCTGGAGACATCGACAGCTATTCACCCTTGTGCGCTTTGAAGAAAAGGGCAGAAAATTAAGTTAGAGCATTTTAGTTTGTCGAAGAAGGCGTTGCGTCAGCGCTTTCGCGAGGACGACAAAGGCCGTCATCAGCGATCAGCGAGGGCGGCTATAGCCCTGTCATTGCCCCATCGGCGTAGAGCAATGTTGCCACTCTCATGTCTAGGTGATGGTACTGAATTTTTGCGTCGCCGCAATAACGCGAAATCATACAATGCATTGTATTTGCGTTTCTCTAAGTCTTTGTCTGTGTTTATGAAGCCTATTGATTCTAGGACACCTGGTGAGAGTCCCGTTATCCTGTACAGCAAGAACTACGAACCTCAAAATACCTGCACAAGAGTGTCAGTAGACCTTTCTCGCCACCTACTGTCGCCCTAAAAAGAGAACCTCGAAGGAGCGTGTCCGTGAGCAAGTCAAATATTACTCGCACAATGGGAATTAGCGTGTCGGCAGAGCACATGGACGCAGAAGCAGGTATTGAACCAGCTCCGAGCAGCTGAAAAGTGTGTTGCAAACATGTTTCTAAGATGTGTTTCGATTTTAGCTACCGATGCATGCACGCACAGCATGTGCAAAGCTTGCACATTATGTGTTACAAAAGATATACGAGTTCAATAGCACGCTCAGAGGAAAAATGGGCCGTCGATTCCTTGCGTAGCCTACGCAAATACGGCTGCTTTTCTTATCCTTTTAAGGACAGCTAGGGTGTCGGGTTACGGACTCAGAGAAAGAAGACAGACTGGTGTAGCCTTTTCCCGATGGGTGGGAACACTTAAACTCTGAGCTGTGCTGTGTGTCGGGTAAATTTTTAATTCGGGCGTTGTCGCTCTAAACGCTGTTCTGTGAGAAGGCCAGGAAGGTCGCAGGCTCGCAGGCGCTCCCCCGCCAAGAATTAGCACCCGCGTAAACACAGACTACGGGCGTGTCAATGCTTTGTCGTGGGTCTGAAATTAATACACTCCGAGATCCAGCACTAGCTCTGTGCATTACTCGAAAATTTGGCTGGTCATGATCAGCACGGAAAGAAACCTGGAGTGAAGTCTGCTCGTCCCGCTGTGGCTGGGCAGGCTGAAGTGCGTAACACCGGATTGTCGGATTATCCCACGAGCATTTCGCCGCTCCCTGATCTTGCGATGAGCTTTGGACACTGCCAGTAGACCGACTATAATTGTCGGTGAGGCCGAGGGGGTTGGGGGCCGTGGTAATGAAATTGTGCCTCCATGCGTGCTGCGAATATGCTCTCTAAGGATAGGTGTATGTGCACCGTTGAATCATGAATGTGAGTAAGCAGTACATGGGTACCGCCACCATTATCTACCCCTACCATGCATAATTATATAAAATTTTAGGGCCCCGTTATAGGTAATGAAGTTGCATTAATTGTTGGTTAGGCCACTCAATATTAATAGCATCACCTACCTCGACGGCCAGTATTACTGCGGGGACCAACATGCAACTGGCAAGCCACCCACACCGAGTAGATAGAACCCCGTAGATCGACATTGCCAGTTTCGATAGTTCTATGTTTTATGGCCATTGATCCCATATAAAGAACCAACGAAGGCCTGCCGAGCGCGTCAAACAGAAGCCATTCTCTCGCAGATGGAATCAATATGACAGCCGATGGGCATAGGTGTACATATACATGGATGTGAACTTGAATGGAGACACAGCGGGAATTGTTTTACGCTCACCAAGGTACTTATAAAGACAGTGACAAGACATATTCGGTTCCTGCAAAACCTGAACTAACCTTCGGACTGTTGCACAGGTGCGGTTTGCTCAACTACAAATTCCTTCGGCGTCACCTGCGACTTTTGCTGTTCGGCTTCGGGTACAGATGTACTACAATGTTGACGACTCCCTTTAATAAATGGTGCTAGTCAAAATGGCATCTGCGCAGGTAATAATGATCTCACATTGTTGGTGTTCCGGCTAGTAGAAGTTTCCAAACTTGGGTCTCCCAGCTGTCTCGTGCTTGCACATTGCTTCAGTTCAAGTAAGCTATGCTCATCAGTTCGCGGTTGACATGATCACAACCAACGCAGAAACACAAAGTCGCTAAAAGCCGAGAAAAGTCGAATAAATGTATGTCTAACGCTAGGAAAGACATGTGGTGGACGGGGTAATGAATAAAAGTAGTCATGTTGTCTGGTAAGGATCGGATAGGTAATTCGGTTTGTCACACTAACATGGCTTGAGAAAACTGTGAACAACCAAGTTCAAAATGGCTTTACCACAATTAACCATCCGTAAGAAATCTACAGTATAATAGTATTCACAAGGTCTGTTATAAGGTGGCACTACATCGTGTATGCAAGAAGAGGATGGGCACCAGAGAATACTGTGTCGTGTAATGTTGCAGTCTGTGTGAAGTTTTCGCCCTTATTCATTTTTGAGAAGCAAATATTTTAGGCCATCTTCCAGCGCATGAGTCTGAAGTCTGCCGTTGTCTAATCTAATGGCGTTAGAAGATTACCTTAACCATCATGTCCTGGGAATTTCATGGCTGATTTAATTCTCCTTAAGCACATTCTTGCGTGCCATCAAGATTCTCGAGCTTGCAGAATCAGAAGTCACATTGCATGCATACAACTATTTCTGGGACGGACGGGCCGACTTTTCTCTTTGCTATCCGGCAAAGCCCTCGGTTAGCTATTATTTCGTACTGGCCAACGCACGTGAACAGATATGTCTGCCCGGCTGTATCTCTTTGCGTCCGAAGAAAATATGTCATTTTTAGGCCAGTCAAATTTCTCCAAAATAAGTGTCATCCACGAGCAACCTTCCCTTGAGAATTACGTAGAAAAAGAACCTCGTCAGGTGAAATTCACCCTGTTTCAAATACCAATTTCGTCTTGACCACGCAGATCGTAAAACCGAATGCTCGAGCTCGCCAAGACTCCACTATCTGTAACCTTGCCAAGAAAAAAATTCACTTTCGTAAATAAAATTTAAACGGTCAAGTGAAGGCTAAAAGCAGCCACTGAATGGTAAAAAGGGCAGCCGGCCGCTCCACATCAATACTTGAGGGTGTTGCTTAGCTGTACGTTGTTGTTGAAGGTTCTTCATCCCCGCCATGACGGGTCGTAGAGAGAGAAATTTCTGGCTAAAGGATAGCGAGCCACTGGAAAAAACTCATGACTAGGGCCTTTGAGGTTTTCCAGCAGCTCACAGCAGATTGAAGAAGAAGTTTTTCAGGCTATCGCCATTCCTGGGCATGTACTTACCGGGGCATTTGTTTTTACGCAGCATTGAGATTGTAATTTCACTATAGTCAATAAGGCACGCGAACGCAAAGCATGTCTAAAAGTAGCAAGGAGTAAGATACTACTTGCATACCGCCACCGACTCTAGCGGCTGGCGCTTGGAGGCCATGCGCCACAGCCGAATTTTTTTATCTGTTGTAGGTAACAACGCTGGAGATCATTCTTCCGAAATTAATTTTTTCCATTTCTGGCCATGAGAGGGTTATGATCTGTCGGTTTTTCTGTTTGTACATATCTATGATCGCGCGAGAAATAAGCGCCAATTACTGTACATATGATGTTTCGTGCCTGACAACATCGACTTATTAGCGTCTTCTACAGACAGACAGAATTCGAAATTAAAGGATACTCGACGACTTGGCTGACGGGGTTTTGAATTAGCAGTAAAAGGTCAACTTGTTGCCATCATTCGATGGAAGCGATACATAGTTCCGCCATTCCTACACCTACACGTAATAGCCGTCAAATGGATCTACATATGGCCATTGCTAATATTTTGATGAAGATTCCAGAAGGGAGAGGGGGAGGGTCGAAACAAAACGTCACATCTTTGCCTTCTCGCTGGTGTTAGTCTTGAAACCCCTATCCTCTTCAACATCTACATCGCAAATGTCCCTGCTCTGGTTAAGTCACTGCCAGTTCACGTCCCATCTTACGCTGACGACCTGAACATCTATTCAGTAGCTGATTGTTCACGCGAAGCAACAGCTGTCGCGAACAGCGCTATTTCCAACATTGGGAAGGATCTCAGTGATGGAGACCTCGCCGGCCATTAGTGCCACCAAGTCATCGTCAATGTTGCTGGAGTCATCATCAGCTGACTGAGATGGATTGCAGTATGGATCTCTAACGCTCCCCGTTGTCAGTGAATGCAGGCTACTCGGAATCCTAATTGATCATCGCGTCGTCTGACCTGGCCATGGGAATCACATGTCAAGTATATCATTATCAAAGGTGACAAAAAAATTAGAGCTTTCAATCAGGCACGCAGAATGTTGGGACAGTCAAATGTACACATGCCGAAACTTTCAGTCATCCTTAGCTAGATTGATATTGTTGCCCACTTTCCGCCACCGGTGTTAGCAGTGCTACTGGAGCAGAGCTTGACATCATAGAATGTAGAGCTGTGAAAGTATGTACTGGTGCCTTACCAGGAGACTCTTGTGAGCCTCTTGTGAGCCTCTTGTGAGCCTCGTATCAAAAGTTAAATATCCTACCGCTCCAACTGGTTCCTAAATTTCTCTTGACAATTTATAAAGTGAGAAATGGAGTTCGACCTCCCTCAGCTGCAGATCTCCGGAAGAACAGAGGCACGGTTACGGTACCAGAGGACGTTCTAAGGTAATCTTTAGTTTCCGCTGTTACAATCCGTTGCAGGCAGCAAGAGATTCTCTTTCCGGGCGTCATTACCTTCGAACGCTCTGCCTGCTATGGTTCGTAATATGACAAATCTGTCCGCCTTTAAGAAAGCAGTCACAAATTTGGATGTCAAGTTGTTTAATTCGTTGGTGAAGATTGCCTTCTGCCCACTTCAAGAATGATGACGATTGAGTAATATCTTTTTTTGTTATTTCACTTTGGTTTGTCCTGTTTCTTTTTTCTTTGGCTGTCATGTTAAGTAGATATCATTATCTGTTGGTTTTGCCAAGTAAAATAAAGTAGCTACTACTACCACTACGTGGAAACAACTTTATCAAAATATGCACAAAGGTTATACAAAACAATGACCAGGTGAACGCAAAGTCAAGGAACGGCGTAGAGGAGCACAAAGTACATGTCTATACACAACATAGAAATAGTAGCTGCTACTACTACCACTACACCCTGCTCGCAGCGTTCACCTTTCACCTTGTCTGACTAGCATTGTCAACTGTAGCTACAGAGATGTAGTTGTAGGCTAGTAGAGAACCTACCTATACTCACTACAAGAGCTATGTCTGTTTTAGGGATGTGGTATAGATAGAACAGCATCTCTCTGTTTTCCCATTTTTAGTATTTTCCGTGTTGTAGCATCGTCAAAATTTCTTATAGTCAAGATATACACGTAGACGTTAACAAATTATAAAAGCAAGCAGACAGGGAAAAATTTCTGCGTTCAAGCGCTGCCAAAATATTCTCTTAGTGACTTACCCTTCCCAGCCTGCTCTCTCCCTCTTTCTCCCTCTCAGACTGTAGCTAGGCAGCCAGGTCTCCCATTACTAACCAGCCACGAGCGTTGCCCGGGTTCAAAACGATT
>JAOWAW010110648.1:0-13771 GCA_028565695.1 Nicola tetela
AACATTATTTGGTCTATTACCCTTTGATCATAATCTGAAAATTTAATGAAAACAGTTGTGAAACTAGAAATTAATATGCTAGAGTTATACTGTGTCAAAGGTAAGACTCGGTGGGCAAACAAGAAAAAATTAGGGGCATAGTTTAGTTGTTTTGAAGAAGCAGAATACTTAAAAAAGTCTTTTGATCTGCCAAAAATTTACCTGGAAATTTGCATGAAGCATGAAAATTCGCGTAACCAGTCTTCATAAACGTGTTGTTATGGCAACAGCAGCCACAGGTGTTTCACAAAAACGCATTAGTCCTCTTCCAAATATATAGCCAGAAAAAGTCCAGGTAGCTGAGGAAGTTCCTCCAAGAAGCTTTGCAAAGATCTATGAAAAAGAACATGGGGGGGCACTTGTCCCCTGGGTGGAATAGGGCTAAGCTATAAGCCGCGTCAGAGACTTTTCCAGGTAGGCTGCATACATTCGAGTGGGCATTCAGATTCATGATGACGTCGAAGTGCCCGAATCGACAAAACGCACGGCCTGGCCAGAATCCTTTAATTTAGAGAGAAAGGCGGCAGAAGAGGGCTTGTCGACTTGGATACGAGCGAAGGTTGTCGGCTTGCCGCTAGGCTCTAGTACTTGAAGATCGAGATTTGCTTCCTAGATTTCTGTTTCAAATTGGCCAAGCGCTCTGCAGTGACAGTACCAGAGAGGCCTCAAACGAAGAGTGTACGCTAGCGGCTTACGTTCCGGGGCGCAAACATCATGAACATCTGTCCACGGTATATTATCGACAGTATCTGCACCAATCCCGCCGTCAGGTGATCATCGCCAGCAATGGATTTGGCCAATTGCGAGTTTTGCTGTTCCAGATGTTCTGGGGGCTTTCCATTTGCTAGATCTTGCAACTTATCCCACCTGTTGGATACTGTAACTCTGCCAGGAAGGACAGTCAGGTGCTAGCTCTTCGTACGAAATTACGGCGTTGGTTTCCGGGGTAACTTCTCCTCTGTCGGGCAATAAACTTGCTCATCCTACTTTAGAAGCTTCTTCCACTGTGCTACAGTCCGATTGTGATGGAGTGCTAGCCAACCTCGATTTTGAAGAGCTAGCACTCGGACGCGACGAGTCAACTTTGCCAGTTTTGCGGAGTCGTTCTTCTGGTGCCTGGCGCTCTTCGGTGGGAGGATCCCACCTGTTTGACACAGGGACGGTATAGCTTAGATGACTGTTAGCGCTCTGGGGTAATGTGGCAGACATTTCAGCCCTTTCCGAGTTCCCCCGCGAGAGCTTAACATCCTGTTGTGTTATGCGCGCATCTCATTGGTCAATACGAAGGGCACGTTCCTCGAGGAGAGCACTTTGCTTCCGTCGCAAGTCTTAGATAAAACATCAACCTGGGCCTGTAGATCTTCGACGACTTTCCACTGAAAGGGCGGTTACTAAGGTCGCAATCTCTAGTAGTGTAGCAGGCCAGGGGGGTCACTGTCGATTTCAGCTTGGTGCGAGCTGTCAGTTTCTCTGTGCGAGCTGATACGTATATACCTGCATTCATGGGTAGGCGGGTAGGTTGATAGCAGCTGCAGTGCCGCACTCATCATCCGGTTTTTCCAAGCGTGACTGGGCAGCTTCGGACGGCTTGGTGCTGTCGTTCACTGATTTAGATGAAGAGACGAAGATATCTTGGATGTCAACCAGGTCAAGGCGAGACGCTTTAACTTGAGTAATACGGGCAATGTCCATGACTAACAACGACATGGCATACTCCAGTTAACTGTAGAGTGAACCGTTTGCCTATTCGATTTCTTACCTGACAACAGCCAAGACAAGTAGGTCAAAACGTCAAAACAAGTATCTTTTCGTCTTGAGTTAGTGATTTTCATTAAAATACTTATGAATATATTTGCATATGTATGTATAGATAAGCATATATTTGTATGCGTATATATAAATATATATTATATTTATTTATTTACTTATTTATTTTTATACATGTATATATTTATATTTAAACAGAGAAACAATATGTGTGCAAACAGCTCCCTCCTTCTTCTCCTACTTACTCACGCTGGAAATCAAGAATGTTGGTAATTTGATTAAGAAACGTTTCAAGCTAGCCTGCTCTTTGTCAGTCAACTATATTATTATATTTATACTTATATTTATATCGATATATGCATGTACATATATATGCATGTACATGTACATTCATGTCCATACATGTATCTATACATACATATACCACTACTGGCAGTAAATATATACAATGTATATGCAAAGATATTCATATACATGTACATGTATGCACAACATAGACATATACATACACATGCATACATGTGCACGCTTATATGCAAATATATACATATATTCATATATTCATATATTATATAATATTTATACTGATATGTATATAATACATGTACATCTTATAGATGGTATATATGTAGGCTTGTCAAAAAAGTGAGCTTTAAAAATCACTTTAAACATCTTGAAAAGCTTTAGATTTTTCCACAAGCTTTGTAGTACTAAAATACACATTCAGTGTTTAAAACTGGCTTTTCCACCCAGATGGAAAAGGCTATGACTGTTAGGCTACCCATTTTGCATGGAATGGTAGTCTCGAACCTGACCCCACAAAGGCCGCCATTCGGTGTCTTTAAATTCCCGATATTAATAAGCAGGGTTGGGTCAGCTTTGAGACTACATCAAATGGATACTCGGATATCTCGTGAATATCTCTCCTTTCAACCCCTTTCTAGGGTGCACCAACCACACACTACATGGCTTTGTGCCTTGTAAAGACAAGTTTGTGTAGCAGTTGACATGATGTTTAACTTAGCTACTGAGCTTTAAAATTAAACGGTGTTTAAACACTGAAATTTTGGGCATTGTGGAAATCTTAAAAATATATTTTGGTGGTGTTTCTTTCAACAAGCCTATATATCTGTACACATACATGTAAATTTTACGACTGCAACAAGGGTAATCTTCACCACTGCGTGAGCTTTCTTCAAAAGGAATAAGGATGTTTTGTCACCCACTTCTATGAGTTTTTCTTGTCTATCGCTTCAGGTGCTGCTGTGGGCAGGCCTATGTCGGTAAAACCATCCAATGCCTTTCGGAACAAATTAAGCAACATTCCCATGTATAAAGCTCCTGGAGGTGCCGCCGGTGTTGCAAAAAACCAAAACGGACTCAGTGATTATGAAACACCTGAGTACTTGAACCTGCTGTGACCCAGTGCCTAGCCAAATGAAAATCATGATCTTAACTGCTCAACTAATTAAATCCGCCAGCAGGTTCAAGTCCACTAACTGTGCACTGCAGCCAATGAAAAAGCAAAACGGTGAAAACGATTAGTCTTGTATTCTTCCAGCAAGAATGGCCTCTCCAATATGAATCAAATTGAAGTTCTCGTGTTTCCATGGTAACATATGGGCTTCTTCGCGTCCATACAAGTCACCTTGTTGCTGATCATGAGGGGCATTTTTCGTTACTTCACAGGCATTCCTTCTTCGTCCAGCACGAAGAAGGAGTGGCGATGGCAACTGCATGCTCATGATCCTTCTTGTTGAACAGTTTCTTTATTGAAATATAATAATCCTCCTTTGGGGAGCATGTACTGACTTGAAAAGTCAGAGAAAAGACAGGCGTGACTTGCTCAGCAGGTAAGTTTGTTCATTTCCTAATCATTTAATGCCAGGAACTTCAGACACCCATGAGAAAGGCACCTCTATACTTCATGCTTCCCTTCATGCTCAGTGACTTCTTGGTTGTCGCAAGTCTCTTTCTCAGAGCAGTGTAACATAAGTGACTAATACTCCATCATTACTCACACCAGGCCGTTGCATTTTGCATCAGAGCACGGGAGACAAATTTTAACAAATGCAGATGCACATTGGACTCAAGTACACACATATGTACTGGAAAGTTGAGGCTCCGAGTCATCTGACAGCCTACCCCCTTTTCAGCAATCAGATCCCGTCACAATCCATTCAGAGGTCTCTGCAGAGGGCAGTTTTGATGAAGATACTATGATGACCCTTGCTCTATTGTAGCTACCAACAGTGCAAGCCATGATAAATCGCATGTCCATGTGTATCTCCAGTCCATAGCTGTTTACACTAGGGCGATCTGCTGCTTTCTTGCCACAAGTTAGTAGCACTAATAGCGCACCATCTCCACTGACTATCATTCTTTCACTACAAACTATGGGACTCATCCATGACATGCCAGTTTCATCAATTGCCCAGTTTGACTTCTGAGTGATGATTCTCTTCATGCCTGCATGACTTAATTCCAACTTGCCAATGATAAGTCAGTATTTCTACACTTGCAGTTTCTGGTTGTGAAGTTTGTGGATGTGTGATTTTGCATGGTGCAGTTCCAATACTTGATCACCTGTCAAGTTGTGAGCTACCCTAGCCTGGCCTGCAGGTCAGGCCATCTCAATGGGGATGGTACATAGCTCATATGGTTGAGCCATATGGCTTCTCCAGCAGTCACCAACACATCTTGCCCAGGGATTCATATTTTAGTGGGATGGCTGAGCAACACGGAAGATAGATTAGGGAACAAAACTAGAGCACAATTGCCATGATAACCTAAATTTTAATTACTCTTAAGTCATTTAAATGTACAGTATATGTATCAGTTTTGGGATGGTCTTACTGCATGGCCCTGCTGGCTGAAGGAGTATTAAATAAGGTTTTTACTATAATCATTCTTATATAAAATAATAAGAACAATAATAATTAAGGATGAAATGAATCAGTTATGTGCATTCTAGAATTACTGTTTGACAAGGCTTTTAAATTTGAATGTTGGAAAGGATCAAGCATTTGGAGCATGCAAGTTTTGAAATGTTGCTGCCTGAGCTGCCAGAATTATGAGCTAAAATAGACTGACAGCTCTTCTAAATATTGGACCTTTTTTTCTCATTCACTGTAGCAGCACTCCAGTTGAAGCTGGAGCCAATGCTGACTGATTCATTGTACATATATAAAATGTACACGTGCGTATAGGCTTTGGCAAATGATTATTAGGCTAGCATAATTTCTTGCATTATATGGGCTTTTCGAAAAATTGCATAATGGGCATTTTTTACATAAACAGCAAAAAATTTGGCATAATCCTAATGAAAACTACTGAAGGCAGTACAGGGCACGGCTAGGTTGCTATGTCCAGATGTTGTCACGGCAATGAGTGTCAGGGACTCAGAAAAAAGGTTTTTATGACTTCCTGGTGAGAATTCAACTTGCTTGCCAGCCTGAGGATTGCGCCAGCCTTTGGTCCATTTAATAACCCAGCTTTCCTCAGATACTTGTGACATTCAGGTAATACATGACAATGTACCTACTGTATATTCAAATACAAGCGTTTAGCGTAGAATAGTACCTGGGACACTGCAGCTACACTATAATTGCCCTGTGGAATTTGGCATAACTTTACATATTTATAGAAATGCTGTAGCACAAATCAGCATAATCCCATCTTTTTTTGAGCATAACAAAAAGCATACTATACTAAATTTTTTGGCATAATTTACCAAAGCCTACACATCTACACACAGTTTGGATTAGCATTGAGTTGTATGTTTCATTATATAAGTCACAGCAATATGCAACCATTTTATATTTGATAAAAAATCAATAAGTTTTACTGAGAATATTGTGTATAAAGATTTCAAGCAGCTTTTTCAAAATCGTTTCAGCCTTAATGTGACTTAGTGATAAGTTCAAGTCACGTAGGTAAATCTGCAGTGATAAGTCTCAGCTTTTTGCTGATATCCTAAGTCAGTCCATCACCATCAGAAAAATGCCCACAAAGCGAGTTAGCTGAAGGTTAAAATGCCCTGCTGAAGATTTGGGTGGTTCAAATGACTTGCAGTGCACAACTTTGAGTGCATTGCACACCACAAAACTTGTGTAACTTCATTAATAATGGCATCACAGAGTCGTCAACATGCGCACATGCACATATGTGCGCACATGCGCGTGTGCACGTGCGCACGCACGCACGCGCACACAGACAAAGCTGAGTGGATGTAAGTGAAAGTTATGGTCTGCAAAAGTTGGCGTGCAGTTCTATGTCGATAGACAGGTGCATAACCGGTGTGAACTAGCTTAACATTTCATAAGTAGTGTGACTGCGGGAGTCAATGATATTTTAGACATAACTCGGAGTTGAAGTACATATGCGAGGCAAACTTCCCATATGCTGTCATGCATGTTCAGGTATCAGTCATGCACTGACCTGTACGTGTATATCCGATTACGCATCTGTGCATAGGGTATAATGGCACCAGCACAGTTGTAATACTCTTTATTGGGAAAGAGTTGCCCCAGACACCCACCTCAGATATGTTTACCTATGTGGTTGAAACTAAATAGACATACAAGGTTCTGTAGAGCTGTGGGACGTACATTTTATACTGAGCAACATGTAAGTCTAGGTGCATGGATGCACAGACCACCCTTTATCAGTCATGTCTGTGTTACATGTTATAAAAGGAGAGAAGACAAAAGTAAAGAGAGAAGGAGATGGCCTACTGTATGCATGAAAAGAAAAAGGTGACACCTCCCCTAATGGGTCTTGTCACATAAAACCAATTAACAGGATTAATTAAGAATGGAGAGAAGGGGTGATGTCCAGGTCCTAGTTTAGGATCAGAATTGGTATGTATGCAGATGCTCTACTCATACAATTCTGAGTGCACAGGTTCAGCTCTGAAAGAAAGAAGCTCACTGGATCAAATCACTGACTGGGGAATTGGATTATCATCTCCACAGCCTCTTTCATTCTAAGGAATGATCCATGCTCAATATCTCTAAATAAGGCAAGCATGATCAGGAACGATGACTCCAACAACCCTTGACATGCATCAAAAAGACGGCCATTATTCTGTAGGGGGTCAGTTCCAAAGACACAGTCCAAATGGAATGAACCTACCGCTCTGGTGAAGGCCTGGATCGCGTCTTCTACAGAAGGCACAAGACCAGTGGCATCTCCAACCATGGCCGAGCGACGAGCAAGTACGTTCAGTATACCTCCATTCAATTCTGGTATTCAATGAAGGACACAATAGCAGCTGAAAAGCGATTTGCTGTGCAATCCACGAAATGCAGAACTTATGCACATCATCAGAAAGATCACACAGCTCCTCTTC
Source organism: Nicola tetela (assembly GCA_028565695.1). Lineage (NCBI taxonomy): Eukaryota > Metazoa > Porifera > Calcarea > Clathrinida > Clathrinidae > Nicola > Nicola tetela. Next base: position 7,160 of record JAOWAW010110648.1, read on the forward strand.
TTCCAACGACCTCAAGCACGTCCTCAATGGATAGTTGACCCTTTGATTTACTTCGACCCAAAATCTCTCTGCTCGCGAGTTTTGCTGCGACTGGGTACGTTGAAACGGGTGTTTAGCTGTGTGGTACCGAATCTCAGCTAGGGAGTCCTGTACTGCCAGAATAAGGTCAAATTCTCGACCGTGGTCAGTTCTGACTTGATTGAATATTCCTACCGACGTGAGCAGCGGACGGCCCGGCGGCAGCCACAGTTGTAGATGGCGACGGCGTTTTTAACGGGCAACCACTTTACGACTACATCCGTCTCAGTGGCTAACACATGAGCAGCAATGTCATTAGCGCTAGACTTTAATTCAGCTCTTTAATAACCCCTTTTTGTTCCCGCGATTGTGGGCGCTATATTGCTGCTATTTGCTGACAGCAGCTGGCCGATATAATGGCGTGTAGGATGTTGTGTTTGTTGTGTGTGCGTTTGGGTCAGCCAAAGTCAAAGATTGGTGACGTTGTTTAGCAATCATGCTTGTTGCTATTTGCGTATTGCTCGTACGTCTCTCGGAATGGGCTATTTTGACTTGGAAATGCTTCACATGTGTAACGCCATACCGGACCAACTTTTCGTTCTGGTCCAAGTGTAATTTTTCTCCGTCGTTGTTCGCCACATATGGTATCGGGTTAAACTGTCTGCGCGCTGTGTGACACATGCGCCGCTGAGCTTCTGAATCGACGCCACGAAGTAGCCATCCGCCCCGCGACTGGCTCTCTCTTATTCCGTTGCGACCAAATAAGAGGCCCTGTATACTTCTTCTTCCGTAGTAAGGACCGATACAACTGACAAAATCTCGGACAACCGCCGTCAACTGAGAGTCGGATATACGGGGCCTTCTGCTGATGGCGCACTCTTCGCAGAAACGTCCCACGCTCCGTTCCGAAAAATTCGGCATCTTCGGAAAGCCGTTTTCCATAATATCAGCAATCTCTTTATGAGTCAAATGTTGTTCTTGGACAAGGAATGCTATCTCATGACCATCCACGGTCGCCAACTGATATCGATGTGCAGCTTTGCGGAGGGAGCACGAGTGGCCCAATCGTTAACTGGTACCTCTAGCCGTAGCAGGCACCGTACTGATGCCAGGTGTGGGCTTGGGCATACTAGCATACATGTACACACATTAATTTTGTGCTCATGATCATGGAACATTCGCGCACTTGAAGCAGTTGCGCACATGCAGCATTTGCACGCGCACAACACTTGACGGCATGCAAATCAAGAATGGCCGGTAGCACTCATTAACAATCATACCTGAAGGTGGTGGCATGTTCGGATCGAGGAATCATTGCGCCTGAAGGCTCTACTAGTCCCTCGGCCAGAATCGCAAAGTCTACAAGTCGTTTCACTGATGATACTACCAAGATGTTTTCATCGCAACAGCCTTTCAAGGGCACTGGAAAGCGAACTAGTACAAAGGTTTTAAGGAAAAGTTGTCCAAAGTTGGAGTTTCACCGGACCCTCGCCGGAGCTACGAGTTGCCATGGAAACGTATATAAAAGGATGCATCGATCAATCAACGTTCCCGACCCGCACCAGCGCGTGTTGCTCCGCTTGATTTCCACGCCGTTCTTCCTAATATCTTTCAGCTGTTATTGAACTTATCTGGTTGGAAAGACAGAAATAATATTTTTGCATGACGTTTTCCCAAGGTAAGAAGCTAAGTCACCTAACTTACACACTTGAAGCCGGCTTGGGAGCCACTACTAAGTTTAAGCCTTTAAATTGCAAAGCCTGTTTTCAATTTGCCATGGCTGAAAAGTCCCTCTAACTATTATTTGTTCACAGCTTGAAAGACGACATTACTGTGTGCAGAATTATCAGAGTTAACTCAGTCAAATTCATTTCACTCACAGCCATCATATTTCAATACTTGTTACCCTGGCAATCAAATTTAAAAAAGGACTTGACTCACTGGCATATTGCCACTGCCTGGGACAGAATGCATAAAACAAGCCAAGAGAAAGTCAGCAAAATTTATAACACTGAAAAAAAAAGAGCACCAGGCTGCATGCTAAAGGGAGAGTACAAGATGTGTTTGAAATTGGCATCCTGCCAATACTGTTATCACAGTCAAAGTTTGATTTTGAATACTTGTTTTTCAATGAGCCACTGGGCTGCTGGACAGGCAAATTTTAATTCTGATTATTTCTAAACTAATTATCAGTGTCATGCTAAATTATCAGTGTCATGTCACAGTTGAGCTCACATGGACATACTCAATACTACTAGATACAAGGCTAGAAACAGATGAGTGGTTTGTGGCACTGACGTTTTGGCCTTCCTGGTACTGGCACTGCCAGTGTGTTTATGCCAGGTCCTCATCTGAGAAGTCAGCATCACTTGCATCACTCACTTCCCCCTCAGGATCATCAGGCCCATTCTCTTCAGAGTTTGCTGTTGTTTAATTCTCACAGTTCATGCACAAGCAAGCATCTGTGCAGGAAAGAGAAGCCTTGAAGCAGGAGCACCGGCCAATCTTCCAGTCTGCTGCACATGAGCATGATACTAGCTCCAACAACTCAGAAGGGGCTGGCTGCTGGTCTGTCCAATCTATTTTGAGGAGTCCATCATCTGAGAGGACCCAACCATGATCATTTGGCTGAGGCAGGTTTTGCAACTAAAGCATTTCACCACACAGCAGCTTGACAGTTTGCTCACTGTACATGTTTGTACAGTGCATCTTGTGTGGGAGGAGCTGAGTGCTTTGAGATGCCCCAGCACAGAACATGGCATATTGTAGACTGTTGACTGAACGGTGGGTTTTGGAGCTGTACAAACAACTAACAAATTGCTCACACTTGGCATAGAGTTCATCAGTCACATCTGGCAACTTACCAAGCTCAGACATGGCTTGCCTTTCCACGAAGCCATCAACTTTTTTGCCACGTCCAGAAAAGGCTGATGTTGTGTCACACCCTGTCAGCGCATGAAGTGCTGGCAGGGCAGTACAAACAGCTTGTCCATAATGAGATGCAACCCGGCATATGCCTACAATTCTCTTCCGGTTTTTTACCCCAGTTAAAAAGTACAGATCTGCTAGTATGTCATAGCTGAGGCTACAGGCTAAAGCAGCCACATCCGTATCCGGTGATTGCAAGACAATGTGACTAAAGCCAGCAGCAGCTGCATAAGCTGCATGGAGGGAGAGTCATGTGTCTGCTTCTTCCTGTGTACTTTCAAGTTCAGGTTCAGCAGTATGTGTGATGGTTATGCCATATGGGCCTGAAAGTGAGACACAAGTTAACTTGTAAGTAACAAAATGTTGAAGTTCAACTTATTTTCCCCAACAGACAAAAAGTTCTTCCACTGCATACGACAGACATTTTTGAGAGGCAGTTTGAATAGACATCACCAGACACCCAGCTTTAGCTCGCTTGCCATGCCCATTGCCCTTGACGCTAGTGTCAGGGTACTGATCAACAACAAAATCTACTCAAGGACCATATCTGTGAAAAGTCCATGTCCAAGTAGGGCAACCACAGCTTGGCAAGAGGGCTCTTCAGCTGTTACAGAAAATCACTGAACAATTTCTGCAGGGCATCAATAGATGTCAGACTCAACAGCTCTATGAAAGTATCTGGCAATTTCTCTGCTCTGGTTTAGCTTACGGGTTCTAACAATGCCACCTTCTTTGCATCCGGTAATCTGTGGTGATGATGCTGTTTCTCAAGTCACTCTTCAAACAATGACCACAGAAGGTGAAACAACGCTTCGAAGATTACTTTGTAGCATTGTATAGCATGATTGTTGTGCTTGCCATTCTACACCACCCTAACAGTACCCGGTCCTGCCAATGTTGACTCCACCAGTAAGTCCTCCAACCCAGCATCTCTAAATCTCTGTCCAATGACAGCCAGGAAAGTGCATGCCACATGAAAACCACCCATTCAAAGAGTAATGCATTTGAATTTATCTGGATGCTTGCACAAAATTTCTTGTGCTTTTGCATAAATAGCCTGATCCAAAGTAACTCAGTAACATCATCCTGGTGGAGCTCATCAGCCATTGCCAAGGATCTTTTGAGCATGGCATAAACAGTCAACAAGTCTGTTGGGGAAGCAGGGATCACAGGTAAGTAACCAACAACACTGCACCATGGCACAACTTGGGATGAGGCTATGGCATTGAAGCCTGACCACCCAGACCAAGTGTCACACCATCTGCCTCTCTCAGGCAGAGCAGCAACCATACAAAGTCTTCTATTTAAGTGTCATTGGAAGCTCTGTGTTGGCTTTACCCACTTGTGTTAAAACCTCTTCACTCAATTGCATTCTTTGTGACCCTTGATGACAGCCAGCAATATATTCAATGTTCAGTTCAGCAGGTGGGTTGGTGGACTGACGAAGAGTTGCATGTTTTCTTTCCCATCCTGCAGGTGTACGGGCACCATTGCTCACTTGTTGGGGAACTGGCAGCACTTTTCGTCAGATGGCGATTCCATTTGTGCAATGCGTTGTGCCACTACCAGACAATGTTTCTTCGTTAAGGTCATAATTGTCCCAACAAGAATGTACAAAACCATCTCCTCTGTGTATGCAACTGAGCAAAAACGCTTGCTTCTCTTGTTGCAAAACCTCCACCATGCTAGCTTCTATTTCACTTTCTGTGACATTGATAGAGCATGCCCAAATCGATTGAGAATTGTGACAGTTTGGGCACTCCCTGTCATTTGTTTCACTGCAATGGGTAATGCAATGTATTTGGGTGTTTTTATACGGCTATGGGTAACAACATGAATAATATCCTGTGCAATGGATAATACGCAACAGCAGTCAGCCTCTAGGTTAGTTTACACGCTCATCAAGAGTTAGCAGATCTTCACTGCTCATGTCACCAACAACCAACCACGCAAAAAAATTGTGCAATGCTGGAGGAGGGAAACGTTCAACCTGATCATTTGTTAGGTCTGAAGTTGCTGGTGGGAAGGGCATAGTGTTTTCCAGTGCTAGTAAATCCAATCGCAAAAAAAAGTGCTGCCCTGTAAATCTCTTGAGTTGGCGCCATACTTGAAAGATCAGAATGGGAAGGTAGATGCAAAACGTCTGATACAGTCACACATTCCTCAGCTGCACGTTGAGCAGCAGCCATGGCCAAGGCACACATCTCCACAAGCCTGCCCGGCGGAATAGTGCTGCTAAACACAAACTCGGTAACGTTCCTTTTCTGTGGGCGATGAAATGACATGTACAGTTGATCTCCAAATCGTCGAATGAGGCGGGCCTTCAGAAGGCAAGTCCTATAACTGCCAACATCGACACTGTGTTGGCGAAGAAGATCGACATACATGGAGCACAATTCTGACATACTTGTTACTTTCTCCGGGCAGTTGATTATGTTTTCCACAATGTACTCCGCCAGCGAGTCGAAAGCCTTCTCCGCGGCGGACACATGATTATCAGTGTCTTCGGCAGACAGCTCTTTTCCAGCCTTTGTTGAAGTGCCCTAGGTGCCACATAGTTAGTGTAGCACGGACGATGATACAATATATCTTTAGCCCAAAGATCTTGTTGATCGATCTCGAGCAAGACTCGTTCATCTTTGCGAATGTGTGCAGCATTACACAAAGTGGCAGGCGTTGAATCACGCTCACAGCGTACCAAGCGCTGTAATAAACGACGACGGCTTTTGGATGCAGATGCTTGTCGCTCTGGCAGATGAAGCACTTCTTCAAATCAGTTGCAGGAAGGCTTCTTCGCGTCGTACGCCAGCTGGCGAGAGCACGGTGGTCACTTCCGTAGTTGTCCGTAGATCTACGACTTGCTTTACGCGGCGGCTCGTATTCCAATAATTCCAGCGGAGTCTGTAAAGGCTTGTCCATTGTAAAGACATCGGCACCGGAAGGGGAAAGCCACAAATGAAACGCGAAAGCAAGGAGAGCTCTTTCCTATATTTCTTCGCCGGTAGCTCCCATTCACGTACAGATTTAAATCTCGCGCGAAATGTGCGTTGCCATACCAACGTGTACATTGGGATCGGCAGAAAGAAAACTCTCTTTTTGACAAAAAAAGGACATCGATGCTTCGATCGAATGTAAGTTCCCGACAGCCTGTTGGTGCAATGGAACGAATGCAGAAAAAAAACCTTGGTACTACCGCCAGTGCTACGAGATTTAGAAAACGACCGCTTTTCTTGACTTGGCCGAGAGACTATACCGGAAGGCGCCATGTATCCTCGCCGTGGCCTGACTTTGTTTCACTTCTATAGTAACAAACCAAAACACAGCTGCAACTTGAGAAACATTACGGACTTATTAGTGATTCCGTGTCTGGTTACGTGGGTGTTTATGCTTGGTGTTTATGCCGAGTGTTCATGCCGAGTTCGAGTCTTCATCCACAGCGTTCGAACAGGTCCCCGAGGAATCATCTGCAACACGTGACCCAGTTTTAACCAATCAGCAGCCTCGTTTCCCTAGCAACGAGCCTTGACCCCTATGAACACCAGTTCACGAGATGTGGGCGCTTTTGCTCGTTCAAGTTCATGCCATTCGTACAAGTTGGCCCACTCCAGTAGTAGTAGTGGCGGTGGTGGTGGTGGTGGTGGCGGTGGTGGTGGTGGTGGCGGCGGC
>JAOWAW010110659.1:0-13771 GCA_028565695.1 Nicola tetela
CCCCCCCCCCCCCCCCCCCCCCCCCCCCCCCCCCCCCCCCCCCCCCCCCCCCCCCCCCCCCCCAGTATTGCAAAAGCTTGCAGTTTTATCACAAAACAAAGCTCTAAAGTTTTTTCAGTGATTGCATGCCAAAGGTTCTGTTTTCTTTCACTCTCGGAAGTTGGCTTGCTCTCATCGATGTTTCATAGGTCTTTGACACATCACATATGCATGTACTGTTTCTTATGTTGTGTTTTCCCCTAGAATTTCCCTTACTGTTGGCACTTCTTGTGTATATGTTACTGAAGGAGAGCAGTAACATTTTTTTTATATATATATTCACCACCCTCTAGTGCTATGTGGTGCATTACAGAAAGGGCCTTTACCGGCTAGAATTATCATTTGAATTGCGCTTGGGCTTCTGTCACATGTCCTGCTGTTGTGCGTGTTGAGGTCTGGTGCCTGGGTCGACAACACAACCAAGATGAAAATCAGTGCTCTGACAAGGAAATCACATCAACCATTGTGTGTTTCTTTGCCTCAATGTACTGGTGATGTATGTGTTCTTGACATGTGAAGGATACAACCAATGAACTGCACAACCACTGAAAATATGATTCACCCTCTAGATTGCAAGCAGGCATCATTGCCATACATGTACTTATTTCCTCAAAATTCAAGTTGGTCTCAAGGGACAGGCTGTTGCCAGTGGCTGAAGTCATTCATGAAACACTCCCAATTTTTCAGCCCAAGCAAACATGCATGATGTATATGCGCATATTATAGTACATGAAGGGTCAGTGGAATGTCTATGGAACTGTGAGCAGAGCCGTGACTGTAAAATTTTGATTCTTCTTTGCAGATCATGAAATATAGCCCTGCAATTGTGCATGTGCATTGCCGGATGGTCACTGACAACAGCTGATTAGCACAAATTCAAAGGGGTAAACTGATCAATCTTTCAGAAGGGAGACTGACGTTTGGACTCCTGGCCAAGATTTTGGCCTTTTCCCGCTACGAACGTTCAAGCTGTTCACCATTCCGCACTGCCAATTCAAATATTGTTGTAGTGTGTGGTTTATCTGTTAGTTGGGAAATCATTTGAGTTGAAGGTAGATCCAAAAAGGCCAAAAATAAATAAATAAATAAAAGAATGATGCCCAAATTTTGTTCATTTACAAATCTACAGCAGCTGGTCAAGTGTCAACCAGCCACTGCATATTTATTGTTTCTGCACATTTGGCAATCACGCAGATCTGCGTGTCGGTGGTGTATCTTGGTGTATTGTTAAATATTACGGGCACGTCAAGTTTGTCAACTTGGGGTCAGTGGATGCTTCTTCTTTTGTTTAGCATCCACTACCTTTAGAGAATGAATATCTGCACGTCCTATATGGAGATCAACTGAAATTTATGTTTTGCGGATGTCTATGCCAGGCATCAGGTATATGATCACAGACCAAGGCAAATGCAAGGGGCAACAGCTAGACCTGTTAACGTCAGACCTGACGTTGACGGCCTCGTCCACTGCAGTGACAGTGCAGTGACTGCTTCCTTCCAAAGCTGCCTCATGGCGCCCTCAACAAGCCTCAACATAACCATGATAAAAAATATGCATGTGATGATATACTTTATAGTAGTCTACGATGCACGTCAAGTCTAGAGTCTACAATAGAGTCTTTCAAGTAGATGAGTGGGCAGGCCACCTTAAACGTCATAACCTCTGCGTCATCTGATTGGCCCTTTGATCAAAGTTATGAGGGAGGCTTTGGACAAAGGAATTTTGCATCTTCATGACGCAGCTCTTGCATCACAAGGGCGCGAAGACAACGCTACGCTAGCAAGAAAGTTCGTCTTTTTTCGTCGTGCTCAAGGTATCTGTCAGTGACGTAGAATGTGACGTACCCAAAGACATCTGTTGTACTGTCGTGATGATAGGAAGTGGTCTTGTGTGGTGGAGGTTGCTCTGTTTTGTTGCATATGGGGGAAAGTTATCGGTTTGCTCTTGATTGCTACGATGAATATGTTTGTGCTGGCAGGTAGGGGAGAACGTTGGGCGTTACGCACAAGGCGACCCTTGAAGTGCTTTGAAGGAATTAGACTAGGTGGGCTTTACTTCCTTCAGTCACAACATGGCTCAAGAGGGACTTGGAGGGATTGGAGTCGAGTCTCTTCCTGAACAGGCCGAAGCTGCGCCTTTGGATTCCCAGCAAGTTACAATCATGCGTCCTGATGGTGTACTACAACATGGGAAGCTGCAATTTCAGGCGTCAGACCAAGCGGCGGCAGTTAATAACGGAGAGGAAGATAGGCGGTATGTTGAAAAGAAAGCCGATGCTGAAGGCGAAATGGATGGTCAAGCAGGCCAGGCATCTGTAAAATTGGTTCCAGGTGTTGTGTCTGTCAGCATGCCTGGGATGTCGGGTACTAACCTAGTGACGTTCCCCAACTCTGCTGGTGAGATTCCTGGCATCACAATGGTTGCCTTTCCTCCTGGACCAGGAATGGCAGGTACCCAGATGCAGCTACCGACGATTATGGCGCCTGGACAGCAAAACATCTTTCAGTCGCAGGCCGTCCAAGGGCAAGGGCAGACCGTTCTTTCGACCAGTCTAACAAATTCGCCAGACATAGGAAGTGAGGACGCTGGTCGCAAGCGAGAGATGAGACTACTCAAGAACAGAGAAGCAGCGAAAGAGTGCCGGCGGAAAAAGAAAGAGTACGTACGATGTTTGGAGAACCGAGTAGCAGTTCTTGAAGCTCAGAACAAGACACTTATCGAAGAACTAAAGCAGCTCAAAGACCTTTATTGCACGAAAGGTGAATAGCTTTAGAGGTGTAGAGTTATTGAACTACCAACAAATGAATTTTTTCGTACGTTGGCTCTTATTGATTTTCGGGATATCATTTGGCTAGAAAAGTTAAATTGTTCACACAGTGAGTTTATTTTTTTACCGCTCGTATTAATGCGTCTCCATCAATTCTTTACAGTCTGATACGCTAAGGAAACGTGCATTTCCCCACACTTCGACAGATCCTTTTTATCAGTTCGTTCTTGTCTCTTCGGTAGCTTGTTTGGCATCATGCTGATTGTTGCAACATACTCCGTTACCCATACGCTGCAGGTAGCGTGTTGAGAACTTATTGCGGTTGCATTTGCGTATTTTATTGTCTGTAAGGCTTACCGTCTGTTATATCTACGGATCAGTTGAAGCTATCAATATTGAATCAACCGATCAATATAGTAATCGCTGTGCTATGTGTTTCAGTCAAGCCATTACTTTCCTCCAAAGGGGGCTCATGTTACCGCCATCTGCCTAATCTTGAAGGCAGAAAGAAGGGGTAACAGTTTGTCTTCTGGAAGATTACATACTGCATACTTGTTCATGAAGAGGAATTCATTTACTGTTGTTTTTGACTTGGCATTGTATCTATTCAGAGATGAGCATCACATGCAAACCGTCAATGATTGTACTAGTATTGCAACATATGGCTGCAATAAGAGAGTAACAGAAGAAGGAAGCAGATTAAATATCTGACAGAGGCAGCAGCAGCATATTTTTTTTTTTGGGGGGGGGGGAGGGGGTATTACCCTTGAAGGTATGACAACTATACTGTAATGAGTCTGGAAGGAAGAAACACATCAGAAGAGAATGGGTCAGGAAGGAAGAAACATACATCAAATGAGAATGAGTCAGGAAGAAAGAAACACATCAGAAGAGAAAAACCTTATCTTGTGGGTGAGAGATAATCAATAAGAACAAAGAGCAAGCTCATGTAGGTAATCATTAGAATTTAGAACAACAGAACTAAGTGTGACAAGAAACAGTAAAGAAGAAAAAGAACAAAAACCAAAGTGCAAAGAGTCCTAGTCAGGAGGATATTAAAGTAAAACTCAAAAATTAACCTCACTATGCTTAGGCAGGCTTAATTGATCATACATCATTCAGTATAATAGTTATTTGAAGGCCTACTGTCAAAGCCCAAAAATAAATACATAGGTCATAAACTTACGTTCGTATAATTGGGTTGCAGCTATTTCCATAGATGCTGAACTTATATGATAGGGCTTCAGAGATCCTGATTGGGTTGTCATAACATGATAATTTCCCTGCACACTGGTCATAAGAAACTTTTTTTCATGAGACGTTTCACCAGAAATGCCTCTAGTTTCATCAGTGATAACTCAAGTAGAGAAGGGAGCACAGAAAGCTAGGGATTAAGTACCAGGCATCTTAAACTATTGCGTTTTGGCCTCAAGTCAGCACAATAGTTTAAGTATCCCTAGCCTTTTGTACTCCCTTGTCTTTCTCATGATTGTCTTTCTATGACTGATGAAGCCAGGGGCACTTCTAACTGGGTATTGGCAAGCACTTCCCTAAGCTCATTATGTCAATATCTAACTGGCTTATCTAGCCAACCGGGTGAACATATGCCTTTGTTTAGATTACAAATTAAGTTTTCAGATTATGATAGATGATGTTTCCCAGCATTCACTTAGCAGCATGTCAGCAATTTTGTTAGCGTTGGATCTTACGAATCATAATGACTTTTCTCTGTAGACATAGTAATGGCTGAGCCTGATTCTTTAATTAAGAAGTTGCTTGTGCTAGAATGCACCATTACAGCTCCATTGAAATGCCTGGTATTGTTGATGGGAAGTTAGAACCAACTGATTTTCTAGCATAGTTTACTTACTGTGCTTAGGGATTCCTTTGCAAGACCAGCCAATTTGAAGTCTAATAATTGGTAATGCTCTCTGCCTACGGGGAGTGCATGCTGAAGACAACCTTGATTACTTCCGTGACTGCACAATCAAATCACTGTGACCAACAAGAAGAGCGTGCACCATCATCCTAATCTGGCCTCTATTTTCCAGTATGTGATGCTGGTGTGCCAAGGGTGCAGTATGATCAGCCATGGACACAATTTCCCTTTACTCTTTGTCTTTCTTGTATTACAAAAAAAAGCTGGGGACAGCATACAGATCGGCCATTGTGGGGTTTGTGAGTTAGTTTCTTTCTCACCCATCAGCTCTGCATAATTTCATGCAAGTTTAATTATAGATGTTTGTGCTGATCATGTTAGTCATTGTCTTCAACACTTCTTGGTCTAGCAGTTGGTTAGGCTCAAGCCTCCTAGTTGGTATAATTTTCTGTTTTGATCAGATTCACATGAGCCTGAACCTGATCATCTGAACTTGTGAGTGAAACTGTGTTCACATGCAAAAAGTATGATTACAAAATTGCGGCTATCAGTAGTACGGCATACAGTGAGTGTCCAGGTTAATGGATTGACAGTAGATTTACATGTCTGCAGCAGACCGACATGTAAGTCGACAAATTCCATACTTGGCAATCTCCATACAACTTCACTGCACTCCAACTTAAGACTCTGACCTGATTGAACGTGGCACTGTTAGCTATATACATGTACATAGGTTTATGCATATCTATGGCCAAGTAGTGGTAGCTCTTGTTCATGTAGGCCTACCTATACCTACTGCATGGCCAAGCAGGGCAGTTGATCTGTGGTTAGAGGGCTTGGTTGGATCAAGTAAAGCATAGTGCCCACCTACAAAACACATACTTTTTTTTAACAGTAAAGAATGCTATCCTTCCATTAGACTGTGGCCAATGCAATTTTTGCCATGGTCGCAGCAGTATCTGTTCAAACTTTTTTTCTAGCAGGTGGCCATTCTGCTTTACCATAATCCTCACACAATGTGCAACGTCACTGATAAGAAATTGCTGAATGTCAACAATGTCTGAGTATCAGCATGCAGCTGAAGGGTCTAGCATCACAAGAAAGCTTGCCAAACGATCTGTAAAGTGCAGTGCCCACCACTAGAAAAATTCATTGAACAGGTAAAGAATAGTGCCCACCTGCAACAAAAGTTGTATTGCGCACGGTCTAATGGGTGGGCAGTATTCTCTGCTGATCCAGTGTATACACATAGGTGGGCACTGTGCTTTCCTCGGCTTGCATAATTAGCACAGTGGCATACATTGCAATGATCAGTTGATTAGCAGGAGGAACTCAAGCAAATTGTGTGAGTACAGTGGACTGAACCTTGGAAACGTCTCACAAAAAGAGTTCCTTATGATTGGTGACCAAACTTGTTTTTGCAGTGAAGTCATGACCATGTTATCCAGAGTTCAGGCTGACCAGTTAGAGCACGCAACAACACTAAGACCCAACTCACAACAAAATGTGCCAACACTTAATAACAAAGCATGTAAATGATAGGAAAAGTTTGGCAGGCCTGCATGCCATGTTTCAACCAAACTTCTAAATGGGTGCATTATTTACAGGCTTAAAATACCTACAGCGCACATAATGTCATATGAGCATACACTTATAATAGTACACGCGGGCCTAATTTCTGAGTTTGGAAACTATGGCACATGGACTGCATGTACACTGCTGTGCAAGTTAAACTTTGTTTGACTAGGGCCTAGTCACACAGAACACTACAGAACTGTCACTACAGACTTGGAGAAGCCACCCAAAGTAGTGCACTTTATGCACCAATGTACCTAACCGACATATCAATCTCTTGCAAAACCAACAGCTTGCTTGCCACAACAGGTCATTCAAACAGCACGTTCCTAATTTCAAGGAAGCCCGTCAATAAATCAGACAAGATGTCCTTGAGCTGTCAAATGCTCCTGGTACATGGCTGTGCTGACTTAACAAACCTCTTTGAAAGGAATATGGCATCAGATTGATAACCAAAAAATTACAGGATTTACTCCACAGCTATGGAAATCTGACTGAGAAAACTCCATGAAGAAAGAACAGGCCTAAAATAGAGCATGTTACAGCTCGTCTTTCTTCGACTTCTTGCCCTTCTTCTTGCTGCCAGTGACTAGAGAGTGTTTGGCATTCTTCTTCAGGTACGAAATAAAGTCGGCAACCTCTCGTCCACCCTACATGGAAAAAGGAAGAAACAATATTTTAGCATTAGCAAAGATCACTATTTAATTAAAATTAGACTCAGCCCAATAGACAGCAGCATCAAATCAACAAAACCAATAACCTCACTTCTCTGTTAATCATGTGGGCATCAAGACCATGGCAAGACAATAGGGAAACCTGGTGTACAGGCAAGCGCACAGGAACACGCATAGACCTAGTATGCACATTTTAAGACGAGTATGAACAGGTTTGGCACACATGCAAAATGCAAGAGCATGTTGCAATGGTCCAACAGAATTTGTTCACATGCTTTGTAGAGAATGATGACTCATACATGAGCATCATTGTCTTCCAGCCTCTGCTTTCACCAGCCTCCTAGAGGGTGAAAACCACCAGAACTCAGATTCTTCAGAGAGTTGTATTTCATAGATGATGGATGTCTGTGAACTGTTGCTTCAATTCAAACTGGAAATAGGTAACACTGACTGACCCTGCCTTTGCCGTTCAGGTATAATATTCCAAAGTCAAAGGAAAAAGAAGAGGAACAGAGGAGAAAAAACATGCCTTCTCAACAGGAAGACTCTGAGAGCACATGATAGTGCTTTCAGTTGCTTTCAATGGCTCTTGATCATACGGTCTACAGGTTATAACGAAAGACATAGATTTGATAAATCCTGTGCATGCATGGGTTTTATGCATATACCAAACGTCCCTAATCTTACTGGGAAGTAAATACATTATATATATATATTACTAGCATAGCTACCCTTTTCTTTGCATGGATCATTGAATGTGGATCGTGCACATGATAGCATAGTTACCCGATTATGAGGTCAGGATGACTGTCATAGGAAAGTGAACAATCATAGTGATGCGCTGCATTAATACCGGCATATGACCAGCCCTCGTGCCTGTGGTGCTCAGGCTGGTATTTGCCGCTACACGGTATCGCCCTCATACTCGTGTGGAAACCTATTCTTCCATCTACCTTTTGTTGGTCATGCAATTGCTCTTTCAGCACGCCAGTGCTTTCACGATCTGCTTCAAGGCAAGCTCTGGACTGGTTGCATTGTGTGGCAGCATTCACGCCTATGCCCTACATTATACATTTGGGAAAGTTGGCAAATGGCACATTAGCTGTGGCATCATGCAGCACTGCAGCATTGTTGCAAGTTTCGTGCCCAGCTGCGTCAGCATGCAGCACTGCAACATTGTTGCAGTCAGTTCACGCCCATTGGCAGTTGTCATGCATTGTCTACATGTAGAGGTGAGAACGTTGCAGTATCAGGTCTATGAGACTCAACAAATGTGTCGCACTGGAGTCGGCGCTGGCCATGGGAACATGCGCTCGTCGGTGTTTGAAAGGCCGATGTTTGGGGTTTCTGAGGGAGGTAGGAAAGTTAAAAATACGATCATGACACATCCGAGATGTTGAGGAAGGATCTCATCTAAGTCTGGTACGAATTGGTTGTCGTTTTTGAGCGCATGCGTTACAGACACACACACACGGACGAAAATATATATCAGATGACTATTTATTGTAAAAAAAAAGTATCTCCTATAATTCTTTGGCTAATCATACCAGAAAGGAACACAATGAACTTCCCATTTTGTTGCACCAATATGTTTGTTACCACATCAGCACAAGCTCCAAATGAAACAATTCTTGGTCACCCACAGAAATGATAATCAACACCAAACCCAAACAACTCAGTTACGTAGCTGGCCCTTATCCTTTTTTTCTTTGAAGATTTCTTGGCAAGTAATGAGCACTGGCTTACCTCATATTTCATAGGAGAGCTCTTCTGGCCAGCCTTGGAAAAGTAGATGGTTGGGAACCTAGAATAAATATATAAACAACACAGTTGCTTCATGAGTTACTGACAAGAAAAGCCTCTGATCTTACATAAGATAAGCCTACCAACACTATGCCACACAGCAATGCTAACAAAAAGAAATCATCATTACAAAAGAGAAACTAACTTGCTACAATGTTTAGACATACCCAGAAACCTGATAAGGTGAAGGAACATCATTGGCAGTGGCATCCATCTTGGCAATGACCAAGTTGGGGTTGTTTGCCTGGAGCTAAAACGTAAGGCAAGTACAGAAATGGCAAACGAGTTAGGCCAAAATACCAGAAACCTGACACCACAAGCAAATAAACAATCCAATTTTATGACACTCTGGCAACCCTCTTGTTCATATAAGCTAGCACTTCATATTTTGCTGCAAATACAATTTAACATCACCCAAGTTCAACAGAAAAACACTGAAAATATTACCTTCTCTCCCAGTTCCTTGTACTTAGGCTCAAGAGCCTTGCAATGGCCACACCATGGAGCATAGAATTCAATCAGGACATCCTTGTCCTCATCGTTGACTATCTCATTGAAGTTTTTGCCAACAACAACCTGGAACACAAATACAAATGAACTGTATCAAGACTAGCAGACACAAACTGATTTACCAAACAATAAGAGAAGAAAACACAATTGATGCACAGGACTTGACACTGACCTTGACAGGGCCATCATTGTCCTCTGGGACATCTTCAGACTTGATGTATGCCTCGAGGTTACCAGCAACAAGATCAGTGACAAATGCTTTCAAGTTATCAACACTGTTGAAAGAGAAGGCAAATAATAAGACATGCTGTTTTGCAATGTGTTCACCAAACAATACCAAAAAAAAAAAAACTTACCTGAACTTCTCCTTCATGGGGTATTTCTCATCATTTGCGCCCCGTGCAGCGACAACAACATCATGTGTGGAGTCACCAAGGCCGACCTCATCAAGAGCATGGTTCATGCCCTGCTTGTTTGCAATGGCAAAGTAGACTTTCTCTTTCTTGAATTGATTGGCAACCTTGAGAACACGGTTGCGCCAGTAGTTGGTACCTACATAAAAGTTCAGAACATAACAGGATAGGACAACAGGCTGCTGAGATGTCTAAGAGTAAAGCTTCAAACAAGGTGCCACTATTGCACAACATCAAATTACTAATTCATGTAAAATGACCCTGTTGTAGTCCAGTCTAATAGGCCTCTACTGCTATTAAAGCTTCATGATGTTGGTGTCTACATGGTAGCAAAGTCACAGTTTTATGCACTGCACGTTACAGGTGCAACATCTTGCCACATATTCATCACTCACAGCCAATCAAACAAAAACAAAATAAGAAAATCAACAGCAAAACCAACATCAGGTCACAAAACTTCTAAAACAGGGTGCCCAGTGCTGCTACCTACCCTTGGGGTTCTTGACGTAGTCGACATCAAAGTAAACCACAACAAGAGGCTTCCGGGTGAAAAATTGTTGGTTGTCTGAATTGAGGACACCAGCGACACCCATGAAGTTTTCCTTAACCCAGGACTCTAGGCCACTAGCCTTGCCACGGTACCTCTGGGTCGGCTCTTCAAGCTTGGACTTCATCTTCGGTGGCTGGAAGATCATAACATCACTAATGGCAAGACAAAAAAAAAAGAGGAAGAAGGAGATTAGGTTACAAAGGCGCTGGAGATATGGAGAGTGAAACAACTGCATATACATACATATAGGATGCATATATACATGCACTCAAACATGGACCAATGCTTACTCGCGGCCATATTCGTTCAGAAGGTCAGCATCATTAGTGTGGGCAAAGCGAAAGTTATCACGGTTAGCATCAGCCATCTTCATAAAGGCCTTAAACATCTCCTCCTCACGAGCAAAGAAACCTACCAGGAGACAAAATGACAAAACAAAAATCAGCCGCACAACACCACCAATAGCAATAAGAAATCTTACTGCTGTTACCAACATTTATATTTATAATAAAATATCAGGATTGCATCAGGAACAATGACAGCCTTCTTTTCCTATAGCTGCTCCTCCCTGCTCCCACACCAAATACATGTATACCATAACAAGATGCCAACCGAAAATTGCAAACCAACATTGCAGGCCACCACTAAAACATCTGCTCTGGGAGAAAGAAAAAGAACACACTACTTACCGACAACGGCATGTTCATCTTTCTTAATAAATTTCTCAAAAGCATCCTTTGAATCAAGTGCTGGAATAAAGGCAATGCAAAGAGCAGATAATAACTCAGCAAGCTCCAAGTTGCATTACAGCTGCTGACATTACACCCGTAAGAAAGTCTATGTACATGCACACAGTACAGGTTTATTGACACTACATCAAGAAGGGAAAGCATGGTAAGGACGAAAGAACCTACTGAACACCACAGCTACCGTGCCCAATCGAAGAAAAAGTCACAACAGGCCCCAATTCTGTAGACCCCCACAACATTGCCAGCATAGCAGGCTGTACATGGATTGTTCACTGAACTGCTCAAAAGTTTGTTTAGCTGACAGAACCTGATATACAAGAGACTTGTTCAACATGCTGTGTAGCCCACATGAATATTTCCAAGCATACTGGCGCTCGCAAGCGCAAAGTGTTCATTCAACATTTTTAAAAAGAGCAGAGCCAGCCTGCAATTTTGAAGAAAAAATTCCTTACATTTCGAACTGGGTCCAACTTGCTTAGCCATGTAGGAGACAATGCCATCTGAGCAGCAGAACAAAAAAAATAAAACAACAAAATGTGAGTATTCAGGAATACAGAAAAAAAGGCATACAATGAGTAAAGGCATACAATGAGTTGCTGCCGTGGACGTAGCAAGACTCATAGATAAAGCGTCAGAACAACACAGTATAATAACCAACAAGAAAAAAAACAGCACACAATATTAATACCACGAAAAGCAAACTGATAGTACTATTCCACACAGTTTTTTTTCCATCCTGTTTCATACATTGTTTTTTTTTGTTTTGTTTTTTTTTTTTTTTTCGAGAAGCGCATCATCTACACAAAATACCACTACGATCTTACGTGACTCTGATCAAAATCCGGTCAAGCACTGACATTTTATCGGACTTAAATCACCACTACAACAACAGAAAAAGAAACAATTTATCACCTGCTTCTCGAGGTCCATTGTAATCACTGGCGATCTCTCCATTGCGCGCAAGCTTCAAGGTAGGGTAGCCGCTAACACCATACTTGCTGCAAACATCTGAGTTGGCAATGCAATCAACCTTTGAGAGACAAGAAACAACCACACACAGTGAGCTATATGAAATGCCTTGCAATAAGATATCAAGAAGAACCCAAGTAAGCACTTACTGCCGCCTGAAATGTTATGGGTTGCGGGATAACATAACTCACCTTTGCGAGAGGAACAGGTGGGTCATTCTTCAACAGCCGCGTGGCAGCCGCTTCATACTCAGGAGCAAGTCTTTTACAGTGTCCACACCTAGAAAGCAGACAGAAGTCAATAAGAAGTCCACAAACCTGGCACCCTAACATCTGCCACTAGACGTATCTCTAGTCATACCATGGAGCATAGAACTCCACGAGCATCAACTCCTTGCCTGCAATGCCAGACTTGAAATTACTATCGTCTAGCTCGATAACATCGCTGGCCGAAGCCACGCCCAGAAGCAAAGTAACGGCGAGCAAGCTGCAAAACGCCATGGCGAAGACAAAGAAACGACGACCACCTTGGCCCTGTGTTCCTTCAAAGGTCGCAGCCCTTGTCCAAACGAACTATGAACGCTTCAAAGACAGCGAACACAGCTGGCACACGTGGATTGGCCGAAACCGCTACTGCATAGGTCAGAAATACGTCATCGAAGTTCGCCATCGACAATCGCCATCGATGGGCTTGCGCATGCATGGTTGAATCTGCAGCTGCCAGAGTATAACCGGCCATGATAACAGAGGCATATGTAGCCTGCGTACATCTACATACCTCGAATGAGAGAATGCACAAAATGGCGCTGGCGAACACGCCAAACACGCGGAAAGGCGCTGGGTGCAAGTACGAGTGTTGTTACCATAACAACATTTTTCTCTATGAATATAAGTGTACGTACGTACGTAGATCTAAGTAGCAAGCAACGAACACCTTCAGGCAGAGCAAGTGGCTTGGCCCGGTGATCCATTATGCATGATGTCAAGGGGAAAACTGGAAAACAGCAGCTGGAAAAGAAGAGGCCAGACCATTGCCCAGTCGACATGTCGTTTCAAACTCCTAGCTCAGCGCTTATCGAGAGCTGGCTAAGTTAGTCTTCCTCTGTACTGCGAGCGCAAAGTATGTGTAGAACATTAGCTCTGCCTTTTCCTGATAACGACTTCGAAAACAGTTCCATCCAGGATCCGTGCCACATTTGCCACTGTAGTTTGCTGGGTGCCTGACTGCTGCTGCTGTTCCTCCTGTCATCGTAAAACCAGCCAGCTCGCATGAATTAAATTGCTTGCTTGCAGTATTCTTTTCTTCATATTACTGATGGCTAGTGGAAAAAGTGGTGCAAGTCATTTTGCAAGCGACGAGC
The DNA here is from genome assembly GCA_028565695.1 of Nicola tetela. Lineage (NCBI taxonomy): Eukaryota > Metazoa > Porifera > Calcarea > Clathrinida > Clathrinidae > Nicola > Nicola tetela. The sequence continues at coordinate 13,289 of JAOWAW010110659.1, forward strand.
GAAATTTGCTGGCAACGCCGTCACAACTCACGTCGTTCGACCCAATCTCACCTACTGCCACAGCTCGAGAGGGTTTCTCTATAGGAAGGATTTTCAGAACTCTTGTTAGTGGAATCGACGAGTCCAGTAAGCTGTTGGCATGTTACACCATTAGCCAGGGGTTCAGTTAAGCTAAGAAGGCAAACGAGACCCACATCTGGGGATTGTCTTCCGCTCTTGCGTATACAGACTGCAATTGTCAAAGCAATTTATTTGCGTTATGTGTTAATCAGGCTCACACTCGTCTTCACCTTCAGCAGTTGGGCGCCATTCGGACCAGGTGTTTGCCAGAAAGCCTCCCGCGCGTGTCCAAGAAGCCACCCACTCTGGTAAGAAATTATAATCATTTTTTTCTGTTCATTTTTTCATTCTTCTTCTTCTTCTTCTTCTTCTTCTTCTTCTTCTTCTTATTATTATTATTATTATTATTATTATTATTATTAT
>JAOWAW010110681.1:0-12005 GCA_028565695.1 Nicola tetela
CGAAGGGACCTTGGGAAGGATACTACAGCTCATCAGTCTGATGACCAAGAAGCTGACAATGTCTTAAATGAAGGAGAGTGGAGACAGTGAAAAGACATTTGATAGAGACAGTGGACGAACAACAACTGACCACTATACCACACGGTCGGGTAGAATTAGCAAAGCCCCACAGCAATTTGGCTGGTGAACCAAACAATTCATATTGTGTAAATTGATGCCTATCTTCTTTAAGCAAAGGAGGATGTGATTGTGGGATCCACGTGCACATTGTGTAAGCTTTCACCTTCTCACCTGATACACCTTCCCGTCACCTCACCTGATACAGCTCTTCACGTACACGCATGCAACACTCTTGTTCCCGTCTTGGCTCCCTCCTTATTGTGCTGTCATTGTCTTACTTGTTCTTAGGAATATACTTGGACCAGTTAAAACAGTATGGCCCCAGTGTACAGTAGTCAGCTTATGTGGCAAAATGAGCCACAATTACTGGACTTTTTTGTTCTTCGATATTACGGTGGTTACTCTCTTTGATTAGCATTTTGTAAGGTTACCATGGATACCCTCTTTGTTTAGCATTTTGTAAGGTTACCATGGATACTCTCTTTGATTAGCATTTTGTAAGGTTACCATGGGCACCCACTCTGTTTAGCATATGTAGGGTACCATGGTTACCCTCTTTGTTTAGCATTTTGTAAGGTTACCATGGACACCCTCTTTGTTTAGCATTTGTAGGGTTACCATGGTTACTTTGTTTGTTTAGCATTTTGTAATGTCATGTTTTGTGTTTTCTGTTGCAGATGTTCCACATGCATATTCTCACATGTAAGTGGTAGTACTGTCAGCTGGATCTATGAATGAAATGCTATGGCATGCCTTGTAGTACCGTTTTCTTCCATGTATAGCCCACATCAACGCTGCTGTCCCCACATGCCCGTGTATATGCAAACCCATGTATTAGCCCACCTGAAAGTCTATCAGTAGCTTCACAGCTTTTGTTTTAAATTCTGACGTTATCACCATCAGGGAAAGTTAGTTTCGCTAATCCTGCTACAAAAGCTCTTTCAAGTTGCGCAAAATTTCCTCTTTGACTGACTGACTCCCTTTTAACTGAATCCCAGAGCGGCTATTTTCCTCCAGGTAAAGTTTAAATACTAGGAAAATATCCTTTTAACTGAATCCCAAAGCGGTTCTTTTCTCCGGCTAAAGTGTGAATACTAGAAAGTGCACGCATGCATGCAGCCAAGGCTAACAATCGTGGTAGCCTGAGTTGCCATGTTACTTACTTAATGCTGCAACGCCCATAAAAATGAATTTGTCAACCCTAAAATTGATCATGTGACTAAGATTGAACTCCCTGTGCAACTCAGTACGAGCCTATACTGAGCTATGCATACCGCCACGATTATAAGCCGCACTTGTTCAGCTACAATATATATTTCAACCTCATTTGTATGGCAAATAGAAACCTCGCATAAAATGCATGTTATTTGTATGCCGTGCAAACTCAGTCTCAGTTTATACTGTGTACAGCTACCTGTACTGGGCAGCCACCTTGTAGAGCAACCGCCCTGCATTAAGCGACTACTCTTTGTTTGCACAAATGGTCCACGTAGAAATCCCTGCATCAAGCAACAACCCTGCCTTATGCGACCAGTGGCCATTTTTTTCAGTTGAGCAACCACCATTTACAACCACCCTGAAGTTTTTTGGCAGTAGGGATTTTCCTCTCATCCCAAAAGTCTGAAGTTATTTCTGTTTCCAACCATGAAAGGCCGTATTGAAGGTGATAGAACACAAGGAATACCAAGGATAAATGTAGCATAGAGTACAGTGTCATCCACAACTCGCACATACAGCCCTACCTTGACCTAGGGCAGAACGCTGGCGCACGGTCCCTGAACACACAGCAGGCTGGATGTGAATGTGCTGTGGATGTTGCAACCTGATGCATAGTGCTGGCTGGACTAGCCTTGCAAACTTGTACCACTGTACCATGACTAATGACCTGACAAAGGATGAAATGTGTTTTGTGTGCATGGCATGTAAAAGATGGCTTTCACATCACAGGAGAAACAGCTGTCCTACTTTTTTTGCAAGCATCACAGAAAATCCACCCAAGTCATGTCCACTGCACTAGAAACTGAAACAAATATTCGAATATTTGATAAAATTCAAGATTTGATTTCAAAAGAATAACTTCAGAACAAATGTTCATTAACCTGTTGAGTGCCAGTGGTAATGAGATATGACATACACGTGTATGTCATGTGGCCCTCAACTGGTTAAGTACTGATGAGAAATAAATGGTTTGGTAAAAGTGTGCTGCACAAGGTTGTCATGGCGCTGATTGTGGAAACTGGTGTTTTTTGTTGCATACACTTGCCTTGAAGCTGGTGTGTTTTGAATTTTTGTTGCTTACACATGCTGAGAAACTGGTGTTTTTATTTCTTACACTTACTGTCACATCATGATCATAATATATGATGTATGAATGCGGAATGACAATGAAGTCCATTGTACTTATTATATGGTGTCACCCTGTACCAGAGGTCTCATAATATTATCCCTATGCACGCACAGATCAGATTGTCAGACACCTTAAAAATAATTAACATTTTATTGCCAGAGCAACATAATACATGTGGCTTAGCTGACCATGATTGTTTTTTGAATCTTGTCATTTTTTGTGATTTGGCTTTTTTTTCAAGAGACTACTTCTGTAGAAGCTATGTTGTGTTTAGTTGCATGCGTTGCAACATTCTGGTAGCAGAGGATGGTTGCTTGACCATGGGGAATTTAAAGGAATTGCAAAAGCGTAAAAAGGACGCTAAAGCAGAGTTAACAAATGTTCAACAAAATATTTATGGTTGCCACCGCTGAAGATGCTTGTAGCCTAGACAAAGATGTCATTGAAACCTTTAGTAGAGATCTCCAGTCAGCGTATTTGGCTGTCAAAGAAAGGATTGAGGATTTAGTGGAATTTTATGCGGATACGGGAGACAAGACTGCAGCTACAGAGTCTAATAAGGAATTCAATAGTATCACGGACATGTATGAAAAGGCTCAAGACGGAGCCTGCAAGGCCTTGCTGTCAATCAGCAGCATGAAAGCATCTAGAGCTAATAGTTATGTTTCCAGTCCACCTGGAGAACGTAGTCGTTGTTTGAAAGAAGTACAGGCTGTGCTGAATGGACTTGGACTGGACGAGGCTTGCAAGACCCAGACCAGTTTGGATAGGAAAGGCTGCTCTCTGCAATCTACCACGGCACCAGTTGAACAGGAAGAGGTATGGAAACGAGTGAAGGCACTCACAATACTGGTGTTTGACGGTGACAAGACGAAATATCATTCATGGCACATGGCATTTGACACTTGTATTGGAAATGCTAGTGTTTCGGCAGAATTTAAGATTCTGCAGTTGCTGCAATATCTTTGCAGTCTGGCCTTGGAAGCGGTAGAAACTTTGGCTTTACAAGAGCAGCGTATGAAGCAGCGCGCAAACACTTGGATTGAAAATATGGTGGTGGTAGATGGCAAGTCATTGTTTACCTTGAGGCTGTGGAACGCTTCCCTGTTGTGCAAAAGGACATGTGTCTGATATGGACCGATTGGCTGATCTCATCAAAGCTATGGTAGTCAGCCTGAAGGATGCTGGTATGTATGGGGAACTGCAGGCAGGATTGTTGTACAAGCAGCTACAAGTGAAGCTGACAACTGAGTTACCCACCATTTTACAACATTGGAAGTTAGAACACATGAAGCCTGACAGAGTGGAAGTTTTGCTAGAATTGCTTTGTCAGGAAGCAGAAATGCAAACCCAAGCTCAAGAGACAATTGATGGAATTGTATCAAATCACCAAGCAGTGTCTTCCTTCAATCGAGGAGTGAAAATTCAACGAGCCCACACTCATTTTGCTAAACAGTTGGCTATGCCATCACCGGACGCACGTCAGGCTACAGGATGCTCAGGTTGTGGTGGTGAACATAGAGTGTGGAAATGTGAATGATTTGATACTCGGAGAGTTGATGATTTACTACTCGGAGAGTTGATGATTTACTACTCGGAGAGTTGATGATTTACTACTCGGAGAGTTGATGATTTACTACTCAGAGAGTTGATGATCGTTGGAAAGTGGCCATACAAGAGAACCTATGTTTTCGGTGTCTAGGCAATGGTCATCACGGAGATAACTGCAAACAATCGAGAGTGTGGTGTTGGCAACTGCAAGAGAACTCATCATCGGCTGTTGCACAACTCATCAGCAGTGGAAGAAAATGCATTCACGACGGCCAAATTAGTGAGTCCAGTGGAACTGGTACTCGCAGCTAGTACATCAAGTGAGCAGGCAACCAGGATAGCACATTGTTCAACATCACCAGGCCAGCCAACCAGTTTGTTCATGGTTCCAGGCAGTGACAGGGGAACGCAACATTCACACAAGGTCAGCATGGCACCCTGTAATATGTTACTGCGAACGATACCACTGATACTGCAGAACGGAGAGAAGAAAATTCAAGCAAATGCCCTGCTGGATGATGGCAGTATGTGCTCTTAATTGAGTGTTGCTGCCGCGTCAGAATTTGGACTGGAAGGATGTCCCCAACAACTGGAGGTGTTCGTTCTAAGTGGGGTTAAGAAGTCATTCACATCTACTGTGGCAGACATCACAATGAAGAGCATTGCCAGTGATTTTACCGAACAGTGACTGTGCGTACAATTGATCAGGTGGTTGGAAACTACCAGGTTTTTGACTGGGATGTGCAAAAATATCACAGGCAACATCTAAAGTTGATCAAGTTTGAAAAATTAGGATGAAACCAACAAGTTAATCTTCTCATCAGACTTGATCATGCAGAACTTCACTGTTCACATGGAGAATTAACTGGAGGGCCTTAATGAACCCATCGCTCAGCTGACACCTCTTGGGTGGACATGCAGTGGCCCTGTATCGCATGGGATGGCAGCAGAACAATCATTTCTAAGCAACACAGAGCATTGTCTGTTGACAGCAGTGTCAAAAGTGGGCCCAGATGCTGAATTAAATGAAATAGTACGGCAATTCTGGGAAATTGACAGCCAGTCCCCAAACTCCATGCAGAACCTGATGCCTGATGAAGAGCAAGCGCTGATAATGGTGCAGCAGTCATGTGTCTGCATCAATGGCAGTTACCAAGTTGGTATTCCATGGAGGAATGGACAACCTGTCTCCTCAGCAAGCTATGCAGCAGTGCTGAAACGATTGCGGAACACTGAACAACAGCTGAATCGCAATGCAGCAGTTTGCGAAGCCTATGTAGCAGTTATGCGAAGGCATCTTCAGAACAGATATATACACAAAGTAACAGATCCGAATGTCAATGATGCGCACACCTGGCTAGTATTTGCCGCACTTCCCGATTGTACAGCCAGACAAGTCGACTACAAAAGTCAGGATTGTATTTGATGCTGCGCCAAACTCTGATGGAAAGTCACTGACTATATTTTACCAGGTCCGAAACTGCAGCAAGATCTATTTAAAGTGTTGGTACGTTTCTGCCATGAATCAGTCATGCTCACCTGCAACATTGCTAAAATGTACTTGCGCATCTCTATACATCCAGACAATTGACCGTACCACCGTTTTTTATGGCAAGAAGATCCAAGAAAGCCACCTGATGTATACGAATGCAACAGCGTGGTGTTTGGAGTAAATGCATCGCCTTTTCTCACACAGTGTGTGTCACGCAACAATGCTCATAAGCATTTGGCGGAGATGCCCCTGGCTGCGGAAGTCATCTTGGATTCCACTTACATGGATGACAGCATCACTTCAGTCGCCAATGAAGAAGAAGCCAAGGCAGTCATCACAATTTATCAAGGCTGTGGAAGGATGGCAACGTGCACACTAGAAAATGGCTTTCTAACTTGGCAGACATATTAGCGGAGATTCCTTGTGAAGATTGTGCCAACCAGCTTGAGTTGACAACTGAGAAGTTGCCCTCTATCAAGACCTTGGGAATTCTGTGGCTGGCAGAAGATGATGCCTTCACTTTCAAGTTCAACTCACCCAGCTTTGAGAAGCTAAGCTAGTGTCTGTTTCTTAAAAGCCTTGCCACGATGTTCGATCCTCTCAGTTTCTTACACCATTCACTGTTTGTGCGAAGGTTCTCTTTCAACAACTGTGAATAGAAGGCTATGGACGGGATGCAGAGTTACCAGACCATCTTGTTGAAGACACGACACAGTGGTTCAGTGAGCTGTGTGAACTATCCAGCGTCTGCATTCCTCAATATCTACAAGCCTCCAGGATGACACCTGTAACAACTCGACTTCAGGTGCTCGTCGATGCCTCAGAAAAGGCTACGGCACAGTAGCCTATCTGGGCAAAGAAGCAGAAGACGGAACAGCTTCAAGACGTCTGATAGCATCAAATGAAGGATGCCCTGTTGGAGGCGCACAGCATTCCTAGGCTGGAATTAATGGCAGCTGTGCTTGGTGTCTAGCATCATCAATGTTCTGGTGGCATGGTCCAGCCATTTTGCAACTGAATGGTGCACAGCCAGCCAAGGTGCCCACTCCTGCTTCTGTGACAAAGGAGATGAAGAGCTGAGCATTCAAGTCAGCAAACTTCACCGGTCTTGTGGATGAAATTCCACGTCTGTCACCTGAACAATGCAGCAGTGTGCTAAAGTTGTGTTGTGTCATTGCATGGATTAGTCGCTTCATCACCAATGCTCATTGTTTAAGCATTGAAGCGGTGTCTGGCCCACTGTCAACACAGGAAATCCGGGATGCAGAAAGTGTAATCATCAGGCAGTGTCAGAAAGAGGCATTTCATGAGGAAATTCATGCCTTGTAGCATGGAAAGCATAGATCTAGCAAAAGCCTGATTGCTAGCCTGCAGCCTCAGCTCAATGACAGCAACATCTTGCAGTGTGGAGTCACCTAAAGTATGCTGAACACCTACCGCCAGAAGTCAGATGTCCAATTATTCTGCCAAGATCTAGTCATGTCACCTCACTTGTTATTAGGCAATATCACGAACGTCTACAGCATGTTGGTAGCACAAACCGCACATTGGCAGCCTTGAGTGAGCAATTTTGAATCATTGCAGCGAGAGAAGCTATCAGGAATGTTGAACGTCAGTGCGGCACATGCATACATAGGAAAGCGAAGCCAGTAGAGCAAGTCATGACTCCTTTGCTGAACCATCGGGTCATAGCTTCAATGAGAGCCCTTACAGCGACAGCGGTTGACTTCTGTGGGTAATTCCTTATGAAGCAAGGACGGGGACGAGTCCAGGCTAAAAGGTACATGGCGGTGTTTATGTGCACAACTACTCAAGCAGTTCACTTAGAAATAGTGAATGACGTGACGACCGACAGGTTTTTGAATGCCTTGACCAGGTTTATGAGTCGACATGGAGCTCCTCAAGATATCTATTCTGATAATGGTAGCAACTTTGTCGGTGCTGTGAATGAGCTTGAAGATCTCATGGGGGATCTTGACTGTCAACACATCATTAACAAGCTATCTGCAATTGGAGTGACTTGGCATGTTAACCCACCCACAGCACCTCACTTTGGTGTTATTCATGAGTTGATGGTGAAGAGCGCAAAACAAGCAACTTACGCTATTTTGCAGAAAGCATGTTACAGATGAATAACTGACTACGTGTTTTACGTCAGTCAAAAGCTTGATCAACTCGTGGCCTTTGATGTATCAGTCAGCGCATCCAGCCGATGATGTCCCCTTGACATCTAACCACTTTCTGCATGGACAGCTTGGCGGGAGGTTCACACCAGTGACCGAAGAGAGTGGATTTAATCCTCGAAAGTGTTGGCAGTTTGTTCAGCATTTGATCAGTGAGGTGTGGAGGCAATGGATGAAGGATTGGATTCCAACATTGCATTCACTGAAGAAGTGGTGACAGCAGATACGTGACATTGCAATCAGTGACATCATGATTGCTGTTACTGCCAATGCACTGAGAGGTCAGTTGCCGCTGGCAAGAGCAGTCAATGTCTTCCCCAGTCAAGACAACCACATGCGAGTCACAAAGTTATGGCTAGCCAATGGTAAAATGTTGGTACAGCCGATTTCGAAATTGTGCCTTCTGATTGAGTGGTGACAGTACTTTATCTGGTTTGTTGATGTTCCTATGAAACATCAAGGTGGAGAGAAATGTACCGGAGGTCTCATAATATTATCCTTATGCACGCACAGATCAGATTGTCAGACACCTTAAAAATAATTAATATTTAGTTGCCAGAGCAACATAATACACGTGGCTTAGCTGACCGTGATTGTTTTTTTTTTTAATCTTGTCATTTTTTTTGTGATTTGGCTTTTTTTTAAAAAAGAGACTTCTTCCACAGAAGCTATGTTGTGTTTAGTTGCATGTGTTGCAACAACCCTAAAAAGAATATTCTATATTCGTTCATTATGGATATAGTTCGTTTGTTTAGCTGAAGCAATATTCGTTTCAGCTCTACACTATACTGCTTCAATGATTCAATGCATACATGCACATACTTATTACCATAGATCCACCTTGCTGGCGACCACCTGTATTAAGCAAGCAAGCACCTGTGTTAAGTGACAATTTGATGTGCACCAAGGGTTGGTCGGGAGTTTTACTGTATATCATCAACCACTTTTGGCAAGGTCACAAGCTAGTACTGTAAATCCACAAATTTTCCATGGCCAAAAATTTTGGTACTTTGGAACTGCACCATATTTGGTGAATTTAAATTTTGGTAAACTACTCAGTAGGTCAGTGAGATACATTTCAATTTCGGGAATGTCACTGGTGTTGGTTGGCACACGGTTCTCAGAACGTAAATCTGCACTGTTTCACGCTCATGCAGCTGAGGTCGGGTGCCTGAAAGTATAAGGAGATTTCTGATACATTGCTATTCCAGGAATGTCACTGGGTGTTGGTTAGCACACGGTTCTCAGAATGTAGATCTACATTGTTTTGTGCTCACACAGCTGAGGTCGAGTGCCTGAAAGTATAAGCAGACTTTTGCCGAAGTAGAGTCGAGACAAGTCTTGTTGGGAGATAGAAGTGGCTTTTTCTTCAAATGTTGTCCAAATACTAGTACTAATAGATGTGATTTATCCTACACCAGCGATGTTCAAGTGGCTAAGCCAAGCTAGGAAAGAACGATTCCTTGGCTACCTGATCCAAGGGACAAGGATACACTGGAAGAGACACAACGGTGCAAAGCAACGAATGATGAAATTGAGGAGAGAGTGTGTGGCTCTTCTTTTACTGGTCAGCCACTTGCTCAAAATCGTGGCAGTTACAATTTGTTTGATCCTGAAACACAGGCGAAAATGGCCAAAGTCACTAATGAAATCAGACTTCATGCTGCTGCTGAAAAATTTTCTGAGGAGCTCGGGAGACCGATTGCTTACATGACAATCCAGTCAACCTGCAAGCATTGTCACACAAAACTGAAGAACCAAGGCAACATCAATGCCGTGGCTAAGCTGCCTAATGCTTGTCACGGATGACCTCTGTTGCTCAGGGAGAAACTCAACGGCTATGTTTTCGACCACATCAAGGCTATTTGGGAATGTGGAGGTGTAATCAGTCGTCCCATAGTGTTAGTGACAGCAATTAGAATTGTCCTTGCAGAGCAGCCAGGACTCCAGAGACAGCATGGAGGTACACTCAATTTAGGAAGGCCATGAGTAAACTCATTCCTTCAGTGGCACAATTTTGTCAAGAGGAAGGGCACAAAGGCAGCAAAGAAGTGGCAACTTTGCAGAAGTGAAGCGAAATTACCTCAATCGCATCAGAAAAGTGTTGAACGAGCACAAAATACCAATGGAGCTGGTCGTCAACATAGACAAGACAGGCGTGAAAATTGTACCTGTCAACTCCTGGACCTTGGAAAAGGAAGGAAAAACACAGGTTGAAGTTACAGGGTTGGAGGATAAGTGTGATCTTGTGCTGTATCTGGGTTGTACTCCATGCAGAACCTTGCTGCTACCACAAGTTCTCTACGAAGGCACAACTGAGTGCTGTCATCCACCAACAAAATTCCCAGCCAGATGGGATATTTGGCACACAGCAAATCACCGGAGCAACAAAGCAAGCGTTTTACATTTCATTGACAAGATCTTGGTGGCCTGGTCAACAAAGATGAAGGAGGAGCTGTGCCTTCCACATTCCCAGAAATCAATGGTGATTCTGGACGTCTTCAAGGCTCACAGCACACAGATGGTACTGGACCACTTGAAGAACAACTTCATCATTGAGTTTGTGCCAGGCAATTGTACTGCAGAATTACAGCCTCTCGATGTGTCAATGAACAAGCTGTTTAAAAAGTTTCTCCGAGAAAAGTTCACTGAGCAGTATGCCAGCCTGGTGCACATGTGAGCAATTCAATCAAACATCATGGTGACACATCTGCAGCAGCTGTTGCAACTAAGCTATACCTTCATCTTTCAGTTTTGAAACCACTCCATGTGACATGGATGGTGGATTCAATCACTCGCCTTCAAGCCAATACAAAAGCCATCCTGCAAGGCTGGATTAAGTATGCCTTAAATGCAGCATTGGCAGGCAGCAGTGCCACTGAGTCCTAAGGCAAGTCTGGAGACAAACCAACTGGTTCTTCTTTGGAAAACAAGACCATAGAAGTCGATGGTGGTACAGTACAGGTTTTGCCAACAACAACAAGATTCAAGAAATGTCTATGCCAGACAAGCAACCACTAGCCAGTACAAGTTCAGATGGTGCAGCAAGCAAGGCAATCTCTACAACAAGCTCAACAGTGAAGATTCGCACTCAAGTCCATATCTGGTGCCTTGGAACAATCACAGAGAATTATCTGCCAGAGCTATGCAGCCAGTTTCGGTTGGATGAGCATATTGCACCAAGCCTAGCATGCACCGTCATCACCTGTGTGGCAGCACGAGCAATTCTAGATGGAAAATTGAGCCTGCCTGGTCTGAAGGAGGAGCTCAGTTCAGCCTAAACATGTATGTTGATGCAATCAGAGAAGGCAACCATTTATACGACGTGGATGTCAAAGACCTTGGCCTCTTAGCAGTTTACCATTGCTTGGATTTGTGGTCTCACTTGGGCTTAAGGGCAGTTTGTGGTATGGATATCACTTTGCACAACACTGAGCACAGTGCCCCAATACTGTCAGAACTACTAGCAAAGAAGCTTGATTGTATCAGCTGCAGTTCAAAGCCCTCCATTGTTGTATTTGTGCAGACACCAATTACTGTCCTGATTATCATTCATGCTAGACGTCTCTTCATCTTCAGTTTGCATCTGCACACTAATCAAGGTAAACTGTGTGGCGCTCTAATTGCTGTATCTCGATGGAGAGTGTCGCCAGGTGATCTAGCCAGCTATGTGTGTGAATACATGCATCACTACTTTGGCAATGAGCTGAAGTTTGGACATATTTGTTTTGTACAGAAAGTTTGACAAGCTTCTTCTTCTTCTTCCAACTAGTTGTGTTTTTCTCCATTGTATTTATTGTTTCTTTTTCTTCTCTTCCTCCAACCACTAGAACTTAGTTATTGTTTTTCTTCTCCATCGTATTCATTGCTGATGTTATTGTGCTGTTGCCGTGTTACGTGAAAACTTAAGATGCCAAGTACAGTATCTAATGTACTGCAGTGGGCTATTTTTATCTTTGAGTTCCTTTCTCAGCTTTTGTGCTGCAAATAGTCAAGGTTCAACACAGTTTGACACTTCTGCTGGTATTTGATATTCAACACAGTTTGACAATTCTGCTGGTATTTGATACAAGTGTAATAACTGTATAACAATTTATACAGTATACATAGTACATGATTATAGTGCTTTCTCGATATACTAGTATGCTATTAATTTAGGTGCATTTTATTTTAGGTGCTTCGTTGCTTCCACTGAATATACCGAAAATTTGTGGATTGACAGTATGTAGTATACACCCTGCAACTATACTTGTATATATAATGTACACTTTACACGTGTACTGGTATATCTACTTTACACCCTACACCTGTA
>JAOWAW010110692.1:0-13769 GCA_028565695.1 Nicola tetela
CGCATGCGTTACAGACAGACACACACACACAGACAGACCCACAGACACACACACACAGACAGACACGAACGAAAATATATATATTATATATATATATATATATATATATGTAGTATGATCAGTAGTAAATGATGCAGTATGTAGAATAATTTTTAGGGACATCAGTCTGGGATATAATTCTGAGAGTACAATAACTGACTCCACTGAGAGAGAAGCAACAACATGCTTGATACTAATGACATTTTGGCCTCTTTGCCGAGGTCTTCTTCAGGTAAATCTGTACACAGCATCAAGGGAACTTTCATATTTATACAAGTACAGCTACGTTACAAATCTACGTTGAGGTGACAAATGTGTAGGTTTAGGTGGTGCAATATTTTGAGTGTTAGGTGTGTATGAATGAGTTCAAGACATTTTAAACTAGGGTGTTACTGTGTGTGGTTTAGGTAGAAAAATTGTGTACTAGACTGAATCTGCCAGCAGGCTGTGTACTACAAGGAACACCCCTGTTCTTTGTAGATCTTTCGTGCGTATCTCTGGGACTATATAGTGAAATATGTCGTAGTCAGAAACTCTCATAAACCGATCCTGATGACAGCGCTGAACATCAATTTTGTTTCTTAACGAAGTTCGTGACTACCATGCTATATCTACGTTATCTCAGTGTGAATAAGTGGTCTGAAGACGGCTGTCATTAATTCAGGAATTCAGGGGCCCACTTCGTATATAGGATTCTGAGTGTACAGAATCCCCTTTGTTTTCTTTTTAACGCTCCTTTCAATCGGTGCAGTTTTACTTGCCTGCATACTGCACCTCTTGTAGCTATTAAAACGTAATAAATAAACCTTTGAACGTTAATTTGTAGAACAGTACTTTGTAATCCAATGGGTTAAAAACAGTACCCCATTTACAGCCCAAGATTGTAGCAATTCAGTACTCAGTTGAAGACATATGATAAGATTGAATGCTGTAACATTTTCAGTAGAAAAATATTTTAGGTAAAATGGAAGAAACACAATTCGGTACTAATAACTCGGTACAGCAAAATTTTCAGTATTGGCTGAGTGTACAAGCTAGCAGTAGATACATGATGGTACACGTAAGTGTTAAATTTTAGGTTGTGTCTTAAGTTTAGGTAATCTCCTCTCACAGCGAAATTACATGAAAAAGAAGACTTCACTGAAACTTTCCCATTTTACACTACATGTATATCTAAAATACATATATCAAAGTACTCTGGTCGGTCTGATAAGGACGTGCTGTGACGTATCACTGTGTGATTGGTTCCATAGATAGCAATTGTCACGCGGGCCATCAGGATGTTGTTTCCGCAGACTGGGTCTAAGGTCAACTCATCGTAGGGTAACCATGGCTCCTGAGCACGCCAGCGCGGTCGATTTACCGGTACCATCGATACTATCACTGCAGTGTGAACATGGAACACCCCAGCTAGGAGGAACACGGGAAACAAACCCACTCGAGCTTTAGTTGTAAATTGATCCTCAAGGAGAAATGGCAATGCAAAGATTACTGAGACAGACGGTCCGGCAGTATGATCGCTGTGCAAGAATAGTAATTGGGATGCTTAATCGTTTATCTTTTGGCTTTCCGCAGTGGCCTCCAGGACCAGAGTTGGCTGTGGATGCACCAGTCAGTCAATGGCCTGCTACAAGAGACGTGTGTGAAAGTGACGGCAAATTCAGTGACTGGGTTCTCATGGCTGCCCCGAAGAAAAGACGGTCGTATTCCAAGGCTCGTCAGCGAAGAATTCGTATGTCGCTCAAGCCGATAGAGAATATTACCAAGTGTAAGACTTGTGGAGAGGACAAGCTTGTGCACATCCTGTGTGGCAACTGCCTCAAGAAAATTCTCAAGGAAACAGCCAGAGTTCGATGGAGGATGGGTCTTCTGCCAGGCAGTCCGGGTAATCAGAGGGACTCTAAAGGGATACAGACTCTCAAATCTCGCAAATGATTTAACGTGGATGCCCTGAATCTCTCTCTCTCTCTCTCTCTCAAATCTCTTTCTCTAAACTTACCACTGATATTCCCGCAACAGAAGATTATGTAAAACACATCTCCAAAACATGTAAGATAAATGTTCGTACACCAGTTAACATTTTGCCAGCATTGTTGCTGTTGCAGAAGAACAATTAAGGAAACCTTGGTGGAAGATATTGAGAACCGGGCTGTGTGGGTTAGAGGTCGATTCACTCAAACCACATTTCTTTCTATGTGGACCACCTACAGTATTAAAGCCCATACGCCAAAGAACATGCAACCTAAAATATTTAGAACATTCCAGTCTAGAGTAAGAACGTTTCAGTATTACTGTGATCTTTGCTTGCATGTACGAGTTTAAGAACATATTGTGTGCTGTTTGCTTGCTTCTTTGCACTCAAATGGCAGACTTAACCAGTGCAGCATAAACTTGCTCCTATAACCCCAGCCACTGACCCTAGAATTAGTATTCTATTTCCTTGCTTCCAAGAAAAATGTCTATCACCTCTGTATGGCATGCTATGACCAATGGCAATACAGTACAGCATAAATTTAGCATTAAGCCAGGTACCTCTGGTAGTTTCTTGTCTACAAAAACCATGTTTTGTGAATGACTACTGTAAGTGCAGAAAAAAAACTGCGCGGTGATATATGAATCATTCAATCCAAGACACAACATATGCAGGAAAGACTTTTTCTGGTGCAGATGATGCCTTATTAGGTAGCATGTCCAATGCCTACCCAGTCAGATCAACATCTCCGAGCTGAAGTCCACATACAAAGTTCTGGAGAGCAGTTGCTGTCTACCTAAGCTCACTTTTTGTTGTCAGTTTCGTTTATACAGGGACACATCTGGTCCTCTCCACATGGTAAAAGCCCAGAATATTCTAAAACATCCTTGCAGTCTTGCCTCATTCTGATAATCATATCTTGAGGGAAAAAAAAACACCAACAGACATCCTGCATAGAAAATTTGCAATTAAATGTGATGCAGGACAATAAGAAAGAGAACCAACATGCTAAGGGAATGGTGACTCATTGGTGAGTGAACCATTTTCACTCTACTGGCCACACAGGCAGACGAATGAGCAGTGATGATAAAGCACAGACAGCTTTGCTTTTTTTTCTGCACATATGTCAACACTCATGTTGCCACAGGTCAGGAAGTGGTCAACTAGGAAGGCAAAACAATCAGTTTTACAATCTTAGAAAAATTTCCAGCAATGGGATGCTTGACTTTCCATTGCTGTGCTGGACGTACAGCCTGTGGTCAGTGGTGGAACAGACGCAGGTTGGTATGAACCATGGTCATGCTGTGGTCGTCGGCTGCAGCAACAACTGCATCATCTTGTGCTGAGCCACTTGGTGATGCAACATACCGCACTCCATTCTGCAAGGAAAATTAGAGAACAGTTATTCCAACAGCCAATGTTACAGTACCAATACACAGCAGGTAATAAGGCATGAACTTATAGTAAATTGTGCATTTTCTTTTCTGCAAGCACACATGAAGGTTAACACACTACATTTAGTCATGACTAAGTTACCAGATCACAATGTCCCTGTCTCAAGTGAGAAAACAACTAGAAGCTGTAATCCACAAAAAACGTTCCTGCTTTTGGCCTAGCCCTACATTCACGGAGAGAGACCAGATGCCTGCTCTGGCAATTTATTTCATTAGAACAGTTTAGAGTGCTGTAGCAGTGTGTGCAGTAATGTTCTGTCGTGTCTGAGTACGCACCTGGTGTGCACGATCAATGTTGTCACGGAACGGAAAGAATGCATCAGAGCTGAGAGCGATGTTTTGCATTTTCAACAGCCACTCACTTCGCTCTGTCTGGAATGAAAACACACAAAACAGAGGGGACGACAATGGATAATCTGCTCAGACACATGGCTTCTTGTACATTAGTTTCAGCAGTAAGCAGAGGAAAAGCCAAACCTACAAGTAGAGCTACACAAAGTTGTAAAAGAGATGCACCTGTGTGTGTGTGTGTGTGTGTGTGTGTGTGTGTTGGATTTCCAGCTAACAAACTATTGCAGAAAATAACTGTGGAAACAATTAAATCACATCCCATACTGTGGTACTGCTAAACACATGCTAGCACACAGCTGTGCCAGTCAGATGAACTTACTTCTGTCAGAGGAGACGGAACATCATTAAACAAACTGTCAAATTGTTCTTGAGGCATATCCTGCACACATAAGCAATGTCAATAGAAACAAAAATATCTGGGCTACATCTATGATGTCCCACATGCACAAATGCCTGTAAGCATGGTTTTGCCTTGCTATTATACTTTTAGGCTGTATAACTGCTTTGTGTTTGCTACATTCGGAAACTGAACTACTGTAAAACAAGTTTTGTTCATAAGCAAGCAATTTTGTAAATTTCTGGTGCAGACCGTTTGTATGAAATTTTTTTGGAAACTTTAGGAATACTGAATATTGCCCTAGTACAGTTGTCAGTATACAATTCGATATTTAAATTTCAGTACACAAGATATATTAGTAACTTTTCAAATTTTATGTAAATTACAAAATTAACTTGCTTATAAACCAAACTTGTTTTACAGTACTAAATAAACACTGAATTCTTGCTGATGACATCCATCCAGCGATAATTAGTCCTGGTCATGTGTACCTAGAGTCAAAAATCAAGGTGGTATTTAAAACTGCCACTAACCTTGCCAACTGTTCCAGACACAAAGTTGTCAATGGCATTTGACATTTCTGCACGCTTGACACCCTGAAAATGCAAGCGCGCACACACCACTAAATGAAACATGAAGGCACCAGGTAATTGCACTTTGATTTTAGTTGGCTGTTTTCAGTTGTTGAGGCACAGGGCGAAGTAGAGAAGACTAAATTACCACAAAAAATACATTGTTGCATAATGACACAAAGTTCCCAGTCTCATCCTACCTTCTTAAATGACATGCCTACAACACGAGGATGATGACGAAGCCACCTGGAAAGGAACAGTGAAAAACAACAGTTAACTACTAGTCACTTAAATGAAGCCAAGCAATGACAACAATTGTGTGCTCACAAAGAACAAAACTCTACTTGAAACTGTTAGACAAGAAAACTTCAAAACAGTCCCACCAATTGCTAGCCTTGTCACCAGCGAGACGAGTACAGTGGATGCGTGACTGCTGGCCAGCTCCAAGGCCAATAACCTACATCACAAACAAAGCACATCTGAGTGACCGATCAGTTTGCATTTGGCTGCAAATAAGCTAACCAAGTTGTGCACAGCAACCCCATATGCAATCAATACAATGATCATGTTTACCTGGCCGTGATAAGCATAGCACACGCTGTTGGACTGAGCATACTTCAGTGCAACAGTCGCAACAATCAAGTCGCGAACAGCACCCTCAGGCAACTGGAGAAAAGAAATAACAAAAAAATCTACTGATCAGATGAAACAATTAAATTAAAAACTTTCTTCTCTTTAGCAAAAGACCACTGGTGGAAATTTCACACTTAGGCAAGTGCAAATGAGCAAACAGAAGAAAAAGAAAACGAACCTCTTTGTTCTTTGAAACAACATTGCTAAACAAAGAAGCATTGATGACTGCATTGTTACGAAGTTGCTGCATTTGCAGGCCAAACAGTGTTCGGGTCTCCATTTCATTTGGTTCATAGGCTGGGTCAATCTGAAGAGAACACAGCATGATAATCTTGTAAATACCAACCTGCTTAAGGTAGAAGTAATTTTGACACCAACGACCATGCACAGACACACGTTATTCACAGGAGACTTAAGATGTTGCACCTGTGTGTGTGAGAGAGAGAGAGAGAGAGCACATGCTTTCCACTTACCTCCAAGACAGTGTACTTGCCACTTTTCTTGCTGCTGAGAATAGACAGTGCCTCTGGCTCATACCCAGGAGCAATAATACCATCAGACACCTGCAAGTCAGGCAAGGGAAAATAAATAAGAAGGCCACAAGGCATGACCAATGGTGTTGAAACACTGACCTCTCGGGAGATGATCTTGGCGGTGGGAACATCGCAAACATCTGATAACGCAACCCAATCCCCAAACGATGACATCCGGTCAGCACCTGAGTGCAAAGAAGAAGAAATACTGACAATGCTTTTCAACACAGACATTCCCATTAATATCAGAGTACATAACTACCATTGATAAATACTGTATCTGGTAAACACCAACGCAAGACTTTGAACATTTGTAGCGTGACAGATAAGAAATCCATCTACAAAGCATTCCACAGCTGTACAATGACAATCACACAAGCACTGCTTGATGAAGAAGCCATTTTAAATTATGACTCTCAGTTAGCAAGGAAAAGAATTAGGCAACAAGAGTGTGCATGTATACCAGATACTTCAATTACTTTGCATGCATTACTTTCAGTTTCATTCAACTATGTCTTGCTGTTGGAGGCAATTTCAAAGTAAAATACCTAAAACATCCCACAAAAACACCAGGCCAACAACTGGAAAATAAGGAGTGGTAAGTTCATTTTGAGAAAATTTCTTTACAAGCTGAGAAATGCATCTGATATGGAAGTTACAAGAGAACCCCACCAGGCATGTTTGCTGATAGAGAAAGCTGGCACATTAGGAGTTTAATCTGTTAATTTCATCATACAAAACACCACATCTCATCAGGAAAGGACACACACCTCTTGCCCTAGCATATGCAACAGCCAACGGCGTTAGGTTGTCCTTCATATCTTTCACCATACAAACACATGCTTCCTCATCTGAGAGTGGAACACCAACTGCAGCACCTGTTTAAACAGAACAAAAAAAAAATACTGGACTACCAAAACAAGACACAGAAGAAAACAAACAGTGCACACAGCTCATGAAATGACACTAATTAAACTTAGCATTGCTGTGGCAGACTTTATCCACTAACATACAAAATGCACTGCCAAAAAGAAAACAGTATTTTCCAACACACAGGTCAGGGTTTGCAACCATTCTGATTCTGTACTTCTCATTTTTTCAAGGTGGAATGTGACACTGATGAGATGTTACTACAGCTGAGGATGGGAAATGACAGTCTTACCAGCCGGACTGACATGCTTAAACGATGCCGCTGCCGGTAGCTGAAGCGCAGCTTTCAGTTCCTGTCAAGAGAACAAAGTTTGTCGGGGTTGTCATTAGCTGACACATCCAACAAAGAAGTGTTCCAAACAATCCCAGTCCACAGGAGCTGACCTTCACAAGTTGCCAGCTGTTCAATGCATCACACAAGTTGATAAACCCAGGAGCTCCATTGCAAACTGTAGTGGTACGACAATGAACACAGGACAGAATCAGCAAAAAATTGTACAGGCCACAAACTGCAAAAAAATAACCTTCACAGGAGCAAACTTTGCTCAATACAGGCATTTGCCATTTAACAGAAACTAGTACTTGTAAATTGTAATTTAGTCTATCTCATCAAGATAATTTCTGTGCCTACACTGACAACAACAAAACATGCTTTTTATTACAGATGGTTTTTGCAACCACCTCTATTAATTGATCTGATTTTGATGCACAGATAATAGTATATTGAAAATGCTTTGGGTTTTTTTTTATTTCTTTTTACAGCCACCTGCTAAACACAACCAGCAACCGCCATTTGCTCCCCAGGGAGAAATTTTGACTTTTCAGGAACCACTGCAAAACACTGCTGACAAAGCCTATTTGCAGTGACTATTGGAGAAATGTTAATCAGCTGGACAAGTTTTAAGGAGCTTCATTATTAATGGTTTTATTCTGTAGTTCTCTTACCCTTAAGTGGCAGCTGAGATTCTGTCGTATATAACTGTGCAGGTTTCTGGTGTGGGTTCATGCCGTAACGAAGTGACAATTGAGAATGACCTGAAGTTGGCAATCGACAAAAGGAATACACACTGTGCTTTTTCAAGCCAGAAACTCTCTCTAAAAGACACACACACAGTGACCACTACAGCTTGTCAAGGTGCACTACAACAACCAGTACCTCAACTTGTAAGCAAACGTATTAAACGCTAAAAGGGTAAGACATTAATTAAATTTTACACAACATTACAGTCTGTCAATTTAATATCAACAGTGTCAGATTCTTTTCAGATTTCAGTTACATCAACAGTGACAGTATAATGAAAATGGAATTATCGGTGCTTTGGTCCAAGTAATTACTATAAAACTAAAGACATTTCTTGCGTACCGATGGTGGCCCAAAATCTGAGCAGAAACATCAAAATTTGCTAATTTTTACTAATGTTCTGTGACTGCTAAACTATTTTACAGTAAATTTTTTGTGTGAAGAAGAATGTCACTTAAGAGGTTCATTCTGACTTTCTCTCTGTGCTGTGAATTCCTGTGTAACTCTGACTTCTTGTGATGTGTGTCATGTCAAGCTCACAGCATGAGCATTGGCAAGTCTTCTCTCATCAATTCTGAATCCCCAGAGCTTGACTCTTTTCCTAGCAAGAGATGGTAGTTTTGCATTTGTCTGTTTCTTGGTCTCTCAAAATAAATGAAGCTGTTGTATTAGTTTCTGTCACACCAACCTTGACTGAACTGTTGTCGGAAGTAGTCAGAAATAGCAGCGTCATATAATGCTGTATGGTTGAATGCCTGAATGAGGAGAAAAACTTGTCATGGCTACCACACAAGTGACATGCCTGATCAATGCCGGTTGCTGTGCATGTATATATAGAATTGGCTGCTAGCATGGTACTGTGGTTATAAACCCTACTGCCCAAACACACTTTGGCGGGGGGGGGGGGTTTAGAAGAGTCATACCTTCACAGCTAGTGCCTGTCGTGTCTGCTCACTTGTATCGCGATTTGCTGATGATTTCATTTCACTAATAACACTGGGAGAAAAATGTCCAGAAGAATGGAACTACAGCAATGAGCAAGAACAGCAGTTGTCTCGGAAGGACTTGATACCAAACAAAATCCTGTACAGATACATACACATAATACTAGCCACTCTGATTCCCTCACCGATCATAATCGTCAGGATCACAAACGACAGTGACACGAGCATGGTTCTTTGCAGCTGCTCGAAGTAATGTTACACCACCTAAGACAGACAATGAAAGACGGCCTCGCAAACTGCACTACCTGTTTGTAGAAACAAGCCACAGTCAAGTGTGCTGCTTGGCAGTTTCAACCGACAACCTCAACTCTTGCTTACCAATGTCAATTTGCTCAACAGCTTCTGGAACAGTCACACCTTCCTTGGCAACTGTTTTCACAAATGGGTAAAGGTTGCAAGCCACAACACTGGTAGACAAACAAAAAGTACAAAGGCATTGATAAGCTAAACAAAGCCTCAAAAACTCACAAGTGGCTGAAAAGATCTACTCCTCTTACCGAATGTACTCAAACTTTTGCTTTACCATGTCTGCCTGGTCAGACTCAGTAAGACGTGCCAAGATACCTTGATAAAAGGAAAACCAGAAAGAGCACAAATGAAGTGCAGAAGAATTGGATTCAAATGCAATAAATGGCGTGAATGTGCTGATGAACAGGCAACATTCTATGTGCAATAATAAAGAGCAATTAAACCGATGGCCAAGCTGCAATCTTTACTGAATAGCACAAGGATGGTGTAGCCAACACCCTCTTTGTACACAAAGAACAACAGCACATGAGCTTCTGCCTTACCACTATCACAAAATGAGCCATCAGATGCCAAAAGAGCCCTTATGGCCAAATTTAGTTATTGCTAGCATCTGACAGCTGACTATTCGATAAAAAGAATGTTGCAAATCAAATTGAAAAATATTGACTTGTCACGGAGATATGTCAATTTTCATTCACCCACTTCACAAGCACTGTATTATATAACGTGATTTCAATCTGCAATCTTGCAAAACTTAGCCATGTGATAAAAGGATCCTTTTCGTATCTAATGGCTCAAATGTAACTTACTGTGGAAAAGATACCCTTATCACTTATGTGACTATATCTAGAGATGTACAAAACGGAGTGAGTGACTGTAATTGCTTAGACAAAGTATAACACCTCCAATGCAATTATGTGCATTACGTACCTCCATGAACAGCTGGATGCAGCGTCTTCACACGTCCACCAAGCATTTCTGGTGCACCAGTAACCTCTGCAACATCACTGCCAAAGCAGACACAGGACAACTCAATGTACACATCCATGTTTACATGGATGCTACTGCGCTCCATAGACAAATTAGGTAACATAAACTGCCTAATCTTCATGACGTAGAAAATTACTACTAGAAATGTTCCAAATTTTCGCCAAAGGTACATGAAAATACACAGTGTGAAATCGAAATTTCTGCATGAACTGTACGTCTTACACAGTAGATCTACTAGTACAGTAATGTGCTTTATTCCATGGTGCAAAATCGTGAAAATAAAACATTGCAAACCAATACATTCTGAGAAATCATGAACGTTTAGTGTCGGATACATTTGACAGTTTACAGTGTGGTGAGCCAGAGTTCAGTATTCCTACAAAGTTACGACCACCAGCAATTCTGTGGGTATTGAGGGTCAGTGGGAAAATTTAGTACTTAAACCTATCCCCCCTCCCCTCAAAAACAAATTGTCTACCCCACGTTGAAATTAATTTCAGTGGAACAGTTGAAGCCACGGTGGTACATAAACATAGCCCAATGCCTTCTTCGACTAACAATTTGTTTACACAGCTCGTTGGCATATTCGTGTATTAAAATATAATAATAAAGTTATTTTCTTAAGTACTATTGTTGCAGTCACTTGGCACTGAGTTCATGCATGAAATGACGGATCGTATTGCAGGTTTAAAAATCACGCATGAATTATGAAGCCTTAGCATCCAACTTCATACGGTTTCATACATTTGGGAGCGTGTTTACTTGTTTCTCTTTAAACGGCTCCAAATTTCGACGATCATACTCACGTAACAGGAATTCCCGCCTCTCGAATCTTCCCAGCGGTCCCTCCTGATGCTACCAGGCGCAGGCCAAGCTCGTGAAGATGGCGAGCAAATTCTATCAAGCGGGTCTTGTCCGAGACGCTCAATAAAGCTATCACACAGAATGCACATTCTTAATGAAAAGTTCACCGTCATTTCTCGCAGGTAAAAAGGCTCTTACCAAGTTGTCCGGAGGAGGCCATATTGCGAACAAACAAGGCACGTGAAAAAAGTGATAAATTCCTTGCTGACAACAGTAGACCAAACGCTCACTCCAAGTCTGTCAAGAAACTATGCTAAGAGACTGAGACAGAACACTCTTCGAAGCCTCAAAGAAATCTATTGCCGTTTTCCTTTCCCAGCCCTGAACAGTCCTGAACCGTACATTTGACCCCAGAGCCTAGCCATCGACGTCAGATATCACTTGGAGTTGGCCCGCTGCGTGCTAGCGCTCCTCGTTCGCACATGCATCATTGCGCCAAGTTTGCATATTTCGCGCCAAATCAACAATACGTAGCCAGCGCTGATCGATTACTGATCGTACGTGGTGCATGCTTATGCCAATCGGTTACCATGGCACCTACTCGCAGGCATGCCTGCGTTCGTATACGTACGCTATGTGCTTCTGTAGATCTGAGATGCTCAAGCTGCACAAACACAAGAACTTCCTCGCCGCTTCCGGGTGCTGTGATAGCGGCCTTCTCGACCTCCACAGTGTCTGCTGCATACTGGAGAAGAACTGCACTCGGAACGCAATAAATTGACACGTCGTTTCGGCTAATTTTGCCACTTCCCCAGAATTTTGTGGCTCTACCTGCCACAAGTCAAGGGCATCAGGATTGACAGCGCTAGCCAATCTTGAATTTGCGTACTATTAATATTAGTCTACCTATTGTCATGGCTCACTCAGGCTGCCCAAGTTGCCGAATCGGCCCGTCAATTCTGAACGCCGACTTGGCCTGCTTGGCTGACGAGTGCAAGAAATTGATGGACTGCGGAGCAGACTACCTCCACCTTGATGTCATGGACGGGTACGTTGTAAATAGCCAGGATCAGACCTTTGTCTGAAAGTTATTGTCACCTGCTACTAAATAATGTACTTGGAGTGTATATCATACTTTTCATATTTCGAGGTTTGTGGACCAGTGTTACTCGATTATGCCTAGGGAAAAAAACGAATTTTTTACAAAAATGGGAAGAGAGGTAAAAGAAACGGTGATAGAGAAATTGCTTTACAGAAAAATTCAGCCCTGCAAGCGCAGGAGGGGAAAGTTACAGACCAAGCGAATAGGAGTGGCATTGGAATTTGGAATAGCTGAAACATGTAAGAGGACAGAAGGAGAAATTTGACTAAGGTTGGATGTGACAGAGTTGGCACAGTGGAAGCCAAGAAAGCTTGGAATGGTGGGATTTACTGATATAAACGCACTCAGCATTCAGTTTCATCAGTGTAAGATAATAAGTAAAAAGCTAGAAAGTAGCTTTGGAAGACATTATTCTATCATTCTGCATCAAGTACACTTGAATGATCACACAGAGAAAGCGCAAAAAAATGAGGAAATGGTTAGACACTTTAACAATGGTTAAATTGCACTATTTCTCACTATGGCAACACCGTACAAAGGACAGCATATGCAACTGACACATGTATGTGAATGGATAATGCAATGGCAAACTTTAACGAATTGCCACAATCAAGTGAAAATTTAAGGCCAGCAGAGGGTGACCTGCTGGATGCTCTTGAGCATTGCTTTCCAACTAACGTTTTTGCTAGTTTGACACCAAATTCTAAGGCATCATAATACAAAAATCCATTTCAGAAATTATTTAGCTCATTCTGAGTAAAATCCGTTTGAATAGCGCCAGAAAAAGGGGGAAAGTACGACAAGTCTTGTAATGTATAACTCCAGCTTACTTGCCACTAGCGACTTACTCTTTCAGAGATGGTTCCTCATGGCAGTGCTGGAAAACGTCAGAGATGTTTGATGTGTTTTAGAGGGAGTGCAACATTGGAGCAATGCAATACTTACCCAGAGTGTGTACTGCACTGTAGGTGGTATCTATGTGGCCTGAAGATCTACCAATGCATATAGTAGACTGGCTAGCAGATGTGCCAACAATTGTACATGCTGACTGTGTGGAGTGCACCCATTTTTGCTTCATCTATGTGTATACTAGTAATATATGCGCATGTAAGTGCATGTTGTGTTTCCTAGCAACTGCACAGTTGTCCATGCCAATTTGGCTGTTAGTGTTAAAAGCACAGCAAGATGAATGTATGCTGTTAGATTGGGCAACCACCTTGCACCTACAGGTGGGTTGATGAGCCTAATGTAAGTCAAGACATTTTCAATTTATAATATCAATTTTTCACTGTTCAGCCAAAAATAGCATTTCAGTGGAAGTTTGTTCTTGGTGTTCTACCAACGGTACTAAGTAGTATCTTGAATACTGCTTGTGAAAAGTTCTCTGTGTTGGGCGGATTGACACGCTCTTTAGTGTTGCATTTTTGTCAATTTTTGGTTATTTGTGAATATTTCTTATGATGAAGATTGGACACTTACATTTATGTGCAAAATCCTAGTACCGTTTTGAAGAGGAGCTATTTGGCCAGCGCTGTACCAAGTTAAAGGGTTATCTCATCACCTACAGCAAAAATATTGCTTATACAAGATCGTGAGCTATGGCTTGAGAAAACATAGTTTAAAATCCCACCCATGTAGCTGGAAAGCTTTGATGCCCTGTTTTCTAACATGATTTCAGCAGAAACAGAGGAGTTCAGAAAAACTGAACTTGCAGGGCATGTAGACAATTTCTGTGGAAAAGTACAAAAGGCAGGGTTTTAGTCCGGATAAGGGTGGAG
>JAOWAW010110703.1:0-13769 GCA_028565695.1 Nicola tetela
AAGAAGAAGAAGAAGAAGAAGAAGAAGAAGAAGAAGAAGCCATCTGGTAAACTGCTGTCTAACCCAGTATTTATATCTATAATAACTCTGATAACTGAGTTGTGCTTCGGTGGAAGTCATAGCCGATTGCTAGTGCTTACTTTGCGATGGACAAAGTTTGCAGCCCAAAGAATCTCAGGCCATGGGCATATGACACTTCTTGCCGGCTGAACAATAGTGGTAGAGGCAAGATGCGAGTTCTTGCTGTCCACCCACGCATTGCTCCGCCATATTTGCCCATGTTGCACAAGGTGCTCTTCGGTCGGTCCAAGCCTCTACATGCTGCAGGTCATTGGCTCTGGCCACCTTGCACCTCCAACTCAACAGACCTCTTGTAGGAATGCCAGCCCATCTGGTGGCCGGCAGGAATAATGCATTCGGTGTGGTCGACACGGACACTGGGCACAGGACTGTCAAGCCCCTTTACATGTTGGTACTGCGCCAACCCCACCAGGGAATGGTCCGCCCTCCAGCAGCAGAAGCTACCCAACTGGCTGTGTCTACATCTTCTAAATGTGCTTTCAGGCCTGCAGAAGTCAATGCGCGGGTCTGCTGTTCAGATGACTCAGATAGGTCTCTGTCGCACATGTTTATGTACTCTGATTTTGTGGGCGATGAATGTGTTTGGTTCATGCACATGCACGGAGAATTTTCTTCTCCACCCGAGTCTGAATCTGCTGACTTTGTTCAAATAAATAAAGCAGTTTGTTTGCAAGGCCGTCTACGTAATCATTTACCTCGCAGGCACTCTCTTGGCGCCTCGTCATTTGTGTTAAGTGTTCTAAGTAACGGTCATTTCCTTCCATTTCTCTCTATTCCGCCTACTTTCTTTGCACACAACCACGCCAGCACAAGAAGGCACGCAAATTTTGTATCCCATGCGATCAAAGAGTTGGTCACAGTTGGAAGTGTACTAGAAGTGAAATGCAAAGAGGTGCACCTATGCAGCCCCCTAGGTGTAGTTGAACAATCAAAACTCTGTCTTATTTAGACCTGCACGTGCTAATCAGTTATTTGCGGAAAGTCAAGTGCAAACATGATGATGTCAGAACAGCTGCTATGTTGTTTGATCTCTTCTCATCAGCGGCCCCCTCGTGTGACGTACTTGCTCTTCGTCTGTGCTGCTGGGCAAAGCATCATCCCCTCCCCCTTCTCATGTTTGTCTTCCTTTTCCAGCATGGTGCACTGAAAGACTTGAGGCATAACTCATCGATGTGGGAACAGGAAAATGCAGCATTGTGACATTCCGTTTCTGATTCTGATGGGTCCAGAAATTACAACACCTAGCATCATAGAAATACAATTAAAAAAAATTGTTCTTATTAGTTGCCTGTCATATAGTTTCCTACAGTCCTTGTGAGTCTTGGCAGAAGTTATTGAGCTACTTTGCTTTAATTTTTGTGTTCTTACTCTGATGGGATTAGCAGTTGAAACACCAACCTTCATAGAAATACACTTTAAAAAATGTTTGTACCAGTTGCCTGTCAAAGGGTGTCCTGGAGGCCTTGTGAGTCTTGGCCAAATTGTTTGGTGAAGATGGCAAATAGCCGCAACAAGGTAGCTGTTGTACCAATGTATACTAGCGAGTTTTGCAGTGATATAGGCAAATGGCAAGAAGCTGCACCCAGATAGCTATGGTTTGACTGCACAAAGGAGTGTTCTTTGGTGCTGCGGGCAGATGGCAAGTGGTCGCACCTGGGCAACTGTTGTACCATTGGGTACTGGTGTGTTTTTTGGTGCTGTGGGCAGATGGTAAGAAGCTGTGCCCAGATAGCAATTGAGAAGAAGAGTGGCAACAAATCTTACATCTTACATCTGGGTCACTAGATCCTCATTCTCCCGTGCAAGGGAGTGTTCTTTGGTTCTGCAGGAAGATGGCAAGTAGCCATGCCCAGATAGTTTATTGTACCACTGTACGAGGGAGTGTTCTTTGGTACTGTGGGCAGATGGCAATGAGCCACACCCAGATAGCTTATTGTGCAACTGCACAAAGGAGTGTTCTTTGATGCTGCGGGCAGATGTCAAGTGGCTACGCTTGGGCAGCTGTTGTACCATTGGGTACTGGTGTGTTTTTGGTGCTGCAGGCAGATGGCCAGTAGCTGCACCCAAATAGCAATTGAAAAGATGAGCGACCAAATAAAATTGCATCTTACATCTGGGTCACCTGATCCTTATTCTCCTGCCATTTGAGTCCCCATTGTTGTGCATATTGGCTGGCGATAGAGGCTATTCTCATCAAGAGGGCATTTGGGTGGACAATGTGCGAACATCGATCAGTGCACGTGAAAAGCGATCCCAAAAATTCCCGAACACTGCATGTCCAGTCAGTCTTCCCACCTTGTCCATTGATCCTCAATCAAAATTAATTTAGAAAAAAATTGTGGCCATCATGGCAGAAAATGTTGGGGCCACAGGCAGATAGCAAGTAGTCAACACATGTTGGATCAATCCAATTTTTGGTTGCAGCTTGTACACCCCAACTTTGCCCTTTGTCATGGTTCTTGGGCCTGTTTGTTTGATTGCTTCTCTCTCAGAGTTCTTTTCCCATGGCAAATGGCAATAGTTCAAGACCATTTACAGATCCTGGCCTCAAGAGTCTCTGCAACAGCTTACCACAGATTGCACTTTGTGATTGAGCACCAAGTACTGCGCAAACATACTTAAGAGCATTTTTCCAATGGTGTGAATGGGCAAAATCCTACAATCTTCTGAGCCTGCCAGTGCGTGGAGCCCATGTCTCCTTGTATATATTGGTTTTCTTTTGCAGACAGCTCACACAGCTGTGCCAACCAATTCGGCTGTTAACACAATACCCTGGGCACATGAGAAAGCTGGTGCCAGCGACCCAACAAAGTCTCCACTGGTGACGTAAATTATTGCTGGCTCACATCGCATTGCTGCAAGCCCTCCTGTAAAGAAACGCCCGCTCACGGCTAAAGAAGTCAAGATGATTGTCCACAAATACATCTCCGATTCAACCGATCTGCCAACTCTGCAGACAGTCAACATCATTGCCTTGGACATTGCATCATTTCTCAGATGGGATGAGCTTCACCACCTACAGAGACATTCTGTTCAATTCTTCCCAACACATATGTCTATCTTCATCGCCAGCAGAAAGAACAACACACTTCGGGAAGGCCACTGGGTCTATTTGTCTTGCTGTAACGCACCATCGTGCCCAGTCCCTCTTTTAGAGTGATTCTTTGCTGCTGGTCGGCCCTCCAATGATCAATCTATTTTCTCCAAAATCAGCTGTCGGCGGAACGACACCTATTTCCTCAGGAATGCATCAATGACATACTCCCGAGCAAGAGCAGTCGTGCTGCATCGCTTTGCTGACATCAGTCTAAAGACTGATGACTATGGCCTTCACAGTCTTCGTGCTGGTGGTGCCTCCACAGCAGCCAACGCTGGAGTTCCAGACAGGCTTTTCAAACGACATGGCCAGCGGAGAAGTGAAGCAGCAATAGATGGCTATTTGCAAGAGTCTCTGTCAGATCTGTTGAAGGTGTCTCAGTCAAATGGCTTATAAGTGTCAGTGCAGGACTCAATTCCAGCCCTCTGTGCTTTGACAGTCACATGTGTATTGGCTAGCACTCTACCCGCAATGTTGTGAGGCAAGAAATGATGCTTCTTGCCAGCTGAATGATAGTGATAGAGGCAAGATGTGAGTTCTTGTCATCCACCCACGCATTGCTCTACCATATTTGCCCGTGTTGCCCAAGGCGCTCTTCAGTCGGTCCAAGCCTCTACATTCTGCAGGTCATCTTGTCCCGCCCACCAGCCCTCTATGCGCAGGTGCTTAACTCAATTACCTGCCCAAGGTGATCTGGTTATGGCAAACGCTTTTTTCCTCCCATGACTGTGTCTACCAGCACAGAAGGTTTTCTTCCGTCAGTCCTCATGCTGTAAATTAATCTGGTAGCCGGGTCACCTTTTGTATGGGCAAGGCAGGATAATTGAAAATGGTCTTTCCACTTCTTTTCTTGCCTTATCTGCTAACTTGGCACTACTTTTGTACATGTAGTCTTCTTCTCTGTACATGGCATGGTGACTTGTCTCATACATGTAGTTATATTGTCTCATACATGCAGTTATATCGTTTAATTCCACTGGTATCCTACAATAAACGGTGCAGCATGTGTATTGGCTAACACCCTACCTACTACCTACTGTTGCATGTGTATTGGCTAGGACCCTATCCGCCATGTTGTGAGGCGAGAAAACAACTTTCTTCACACGACACTGGGAGTCGTTTTATGAACTCCTGCGCAATTCACTTCATGGATTCGCCGTCCATGCCAAGTCCTTCCCCTTCCCCCTCAAGGAACGCTGTACACCAGAGTTGGGGTGTATTACTTCCCTCCAAACATCTGGAGCTCCAGATCTACCACGCAAAATGTAGTGCGAGTCGTCCGGCGCAGTGGGTGGTGTACCAAGCTTGATCAGCTTTGAATTGTGCGCAACAACAAAGTTTACCGGTGCCTGAGGCACTTTCTGTGCCCATACCATATGATGGCCCACTTCAGCGTTGACAAACAATTGAACGTCACTCTCTTGACTGCCCCGGAACTCAGTCGAGATGGAGGCTACTGCGGCAAGTCTAGCTCGAGCTCGCATGTGCACGTGCTGAGTTACTGCTTGCCGTGTTTTCTGCCATACACTAGTCTGTGACAAGGGAAGACACATTTGATAAGCTAGGAGAAGGAGCAGGCTCACAACCACGCCAGGAAAGCGCCAAAACACTGAGGCTGTGGTGATGATAGCTGACAAAGGCTGTATAAGGGCCGACAAAGGCCGTGCCATGGCCAAGAAGCGTGCACAAAGCACAATACAGTGAAGAGCACAAAGAGTGAACAAAAGTATGGCAAACCCCATAAGACTGACCACTCGGTTCGATTAGCAGACTATTCCGTTTGATGCCTTTAATGCAGAGTATATCTGCCATCCTAAACTTTATTTCTCGCTTTTCGTATGATGTTACTCCTTGATACAAGACCTTTCTATTGGTGTTGGTCACTTGTTCGTAGGGTATTCCAAAAAAATAAATAAAAAATCAAAGTGGGTGAGGCGTCATAAAAGTGCTATATTTGCTTGTTCCCACTGCCAGCCAAGTATGCATGGGGTGGGGATGCTGGATTGCCTTGAGTCAAGATGATCTGCCAGGAATTATGGGTGGCAATACCACACATCATGCTACTGGTGTGCCATCGCATTTCCTTTCAGTATGGACGGGGTTGGCTGTAGCTCCGAAAACAGCACTTTCTTTTATCACTCAAACATTGCCAGCACATAAATCAACCCTGAATTCCTTGAAGAAAGATGTCATTTCCTTCGCTGCTTGGTTGCCAGAAGACAGTTTTAGTTCCAACAATGTTTAGCATGTGAGCGGCCCAGCACTGTGTTGTGTACCTCACTGTCCAAATTGTTTAAATTTGTACTTATGGCGGATCTCATCACTTTGCCCATAGTCTGTTCTGAAACAAATGTTGAGGAACAGCTTCCTTGCTAAATATCAGTTTCTGAGTTTCGTTGGTCACTAGTTGTAGCATTTCCAGCACATATCTGGCATACTTTCCAGAAAGCACCTGGGTTAGACACTCAGCCGGAGGCTTCTAGCCACATTTACATTAAAATGCCTTCCAGTATTGAGCATTCTTCATGATTTAGTTGCAGAATACTAGAAGCGCTTTTCAAGGATTTACCATACATCAAGCCCTACATGATCTATGTGTTTATTAGAGTAGAACAACGTTTTGATGTAAACATCATAGAAGGTTGTGCTCACATTTGTTACCATGTGCTGAGGCTGGTAACAAAAGGTGCGGCTATCAAAAGCTGATAAATTGAGCGTTCGTGTTCTTTTTTTTGGTATTACATACACACTTGGGTCCACGTCAACTCTGAAATTTGTTTATACTCATAGTTAAAAAATGAAGGTCTAACCACCTTAATTTATCACAATTTCGGTGGGAAGTCACTAGACCCCTCAGGAAAGTCCCTCAAGAAGGGCCCAGCTATGCTGGAAATTTGTAAACAGCACCATCAACTTCCCTTTCTTCTTTCATCCAATGAAAAAGAAAATATGCTCCAGCTCCATGACTGGGTTATCATAGAGTAGTGGCTTGTCTTGGTAACAATAGACCCAAACACACATCTTCGCAAATTCATACACGCATTCAAGCACAAGCAAAGACACACAAACACACATTCATAAACAGATATACACTCTAATAAATACTCACACACACAGACACAGACACGATTGCAATCTGTACTGCCAGCTATAGAACTTCCACTACATGCAGCCTGGGTATTTCAGTAAATTAAAATGTGAGTTGGCTCATTGTCACAACTGAAACTGAAGAGGTAAATGCTAACAGTTATCCCCATGTAAATTGGTACTGTAGTGAGTATATCAGAAAGTTACGGAAAGCAATTTTATTTTACTTATTTACCTGAAGATGCAGGCCTGATCAAAGTAGTAGTGGGGTCACTATCTGCTGACAACTAGAACAAAAAGAAACCTTAAATTAAGTGCCTGTGTCAATGAAGTGCAATAGGATCGTAGTCGTAGATTCGTAGAAAAATATGAAACCTCCGAGATACTCTTTGTTATAAACTAAGGATAAGGTCTAGAAAGAGATCAGTGAGGCTGTTGAATATTTACAAGATTTCATAGCATGACAATACAGCAGTGGTGACATGCTTGCGAGCACATCACTGAGCATGATCATTTAGGCATTGATCCCATTCATGAGGAAACCAGTAACAGCAGAGTGAGACAATTGTAATACAGCAAGCTGTACTACAGTTAGAGAAATTTATTTTTCTACAAATTGTTTTCACCAATGGCAATTAAATCCTCTGATTGAATAGGAGCTCCGACAGAGGAATGGATCTCACAGAGAGCTCAGCATTACCAAAACCATAAACTCTCTTAACATTAGTTTTGTATTGCTGGAGGATTCCCTGATGACTATGCTAATGCCACTGAGAAAGAAATCGATTTCAATGAACACACTCACCTGTTGTGAGAACGAAGATGATAAAAAATAGTCCTTCGGAGAACTTGGTGATGAGCTGTCTGTGACATCTGCCGAAGAAAGATGAGAACAAAAAATTTAAACTGCTTTTAAGCACAAG
Source organism: Nicola tetela (assembly GCA_028565695.1). Lineage (NCBI taxonomy): Eukaryota > Metazoa > Porifera > Calcarea > Clathrinida > Clathrinidae > Nicola > Nicola tetela. The sequence continues at coordinate 7,189 of JAOWAW010110703.1, forward strand.
AAAACCTAACCCAGTTGAACGACAAGTATGCTTATACTGTGTCCGAAACAGTGGAAAGCTCTAGATTACTGCTAGAAGTACTTTAGTGTTGAACACATACCTTCCAAGTCTATCACGTCAGACAGGAATGGCAGAGGAGAAAACTCTTCGTCCTCTGCCAGCAATTGCAGCTGGTGCACTAAAGACTCCACAGAGTCTGGAGAAGAAATCTACAGTCAGAAGAGAAAGAACGCAGCGGATTAGATCAACAAAAACCTCATCATTCTGGTCTGGGTTAGAGTACAGGTACTACCACTCATCACTTCAATCGTGGATCATTCTTCCCGGAAACAGGGCAAGGTATGTTGTTGAACACAAGCTGCAGACAAATTAAAGCCAAAAATCAGAAAAGCCCAGTTCTGCTGTTGCCTGTACTGGCTGATTTAGACATTGGAGGTAAGATCCCTTTCAACTGACAAGAAAAAGAGATGATGGAGGAAGAATTTACACAATAAAATGCTAACAGATAACACTTGTTTTGTTGAGTGAGTTTGCACGTACTTCAACATAGTCAGCGCGGCTTGCATCATGTTCAGAATCTTGAGCAGATTGTGCCAATGCTGAGCGATCCTTTGACTGCACTGGGCCAGAGGTGTCTCTAGCCCCCACCAGCTCCTCTGCTGCCACAGAACCATTTCAAAACAGGAGATCAATACAGTCAAGTCAATGCCCTGATCATCAATGGCCTGTTTCAGCTAAGTTTGAGTCCACAAGGGTTCATATTGAAAACAAACAAAACAGCAAAAACTAACACCACAATACAGAATACACCATCCACAATACCACAATGCAGTATACACCTTACCGCATGTCACATGATTGTAACCATGGGAAGGACCAATCAGAGTCTAGAATATCTGGGCGGTATTTCTGGTGTTGGCCCGTTCCCATAGCAGTGGGCCTTTGGACTGTCAATTGCCATGGCAGCGGGCCGTGGACCGTGTATCACCCGCCAACTCGCAGGACTGTTTCTTTTTATTTCTTTTCGTTGTTTCTTTGCACACAAACATTGCATGTATTTGTTGTGCTTCTTACTTTTACTCGTTTGTTTTCAATGATAACAAAATCCATGTTGCAACAATGTTGGATGGTGAAACATGCTGCGAAAGTGTTGCATGTGATAAGTAGGTTCCAGCCCCTCGTACTCAGGCAGTCCCTGTCTGCATACTGCCCTCACGCGGTATTTGCCAGTACTGCCTTTGTACTTGGGTAGGAACCTATACATCCAGAATACCACAATGCAGAATACACCATCTAGAATGCTACAATGCAGAATCCAGAATGCTACAGGCCATGGTAATAATGCCATTAAAATGAATGAGTTAAATTCCTTTACTCTACCAAGAAACTTACTGCAATGATGTACTTTCCTACTTGGAAAGCAAACGCTTGAACTCGAGACATGCTCCTGTGGCATTTGGTCAGATGAGGTTTTCATCTGAAACTAAAACAAAACACGAAGAGGGAGAGTGGATTATTTACACCAATTACTGTATATGCTTCTGAGCTGAGAAGAAATTTTTGCTAAATGAAAATGAGGACCTGCTAACTGATGGTTGAGTCAACAGTGAAAGGATCTCACAGTGGTGGTTATTTCAATTGCTGTCAAGGAGTGACACAAGCAAATTGTGCAGCCCTAATGTTACAATTGCCCCAGAAGTAACTAAACTGTGGCAAAGCCACACACCAATATGTTTAAAAGTGGTACACAGCAAGGGAAGATGAGACTGGCACTTGCGCATGACCTTGATACGATTTAATTCAAATTATAGAAGCAACGAGCTACAACGAGCATACATATACGCATGCATGCCATAGCATCAAGGTCATACGTGGGTGCAAATTTCATTGTCCTATGCTGTCATCTAGCTGGGGTATGTGAAGTGACAGGAGAACTAGGAGAATGGAGAACAAATGAGAAAGAAGAACATGAAGACGTTACCTCAGACTCCTGGAGCTGGATCACAGTGGTAAGATTGGAGGTGTTGCCTGTTGCAGAACAATTACTGCTGAGGCCACCTTGTTGCAGGTCAGCTGAACAGGAGGAGTGCACAGTTAGCTGTAAGTATATCAATCATCTTCTCATTTATATGAAAATGTTTGAATGATGGCATGCCCACTTAATCTTTGTTTATACACATGGCCTGCGTACATTCCTCTGAAGTATGAAGAGGCATTGTTGTTGCCATGCACAATGCCAGTCACGGAGTTGACTTCAGCAGGGGATATGGCCAAAAGAAGTTGTTATGGACTCAATATATCTCAATGGCATCCTTTTCTATGGGTTTCTCACCCTTTCAAACCTATGGCCAAATTTATACCTGTGTGGACAGAAATTACTCTGAATCAAATACCTAAGATAATATTTTAAAATTGGAGCTAAAATTAATATCAGCCTTGTGCATGACATGATGATACATGTTTGTGCATACGCAGTGGCATGGCCAAATGGCACTAAATGCACAGCAACAATTCCAAATTTTTCACTCACTGCGCTAGAGCACAGCAGACTCAACCTGTGTCGACCATGCACCTAGCATAACAGATCATATTCTGAACAGCTTGGCCACTCTGCGAGCTAGCCTGCAAAATAGAGAAAATGATTGGTTCTGACTCTCTTAGCACGAATGGTTGCAGCAAAATTCTTCAAACCCAAATAACAGATCATCCTAAGTTGGATATGCTGCATTATGGTGTCCACAGCTCAGGGAAACATTAAACAGCCTGTTCTTTAGAGATGGTTCAAAATTTCTTTACTTACCAACACCAGCTGATGGTGCTTCTACTCGAATAACATCATCGGATGAGAAACACTGAGCACTCTGTGACACTTCAGAGGATATCTGTAAGTTGAAAATTTGCAAACGGTATTGTTACTGCCACCAAATTGTAGCTTTCATCAGGAAAGGTAGACCAGGGAATACCTTGATGATTTCAGAGAAGAATCCACAACCAATTGATTGAGTACAGGAAAACTCTACACACTGATGTAGATCAATCCAATCATTACCTCGTACTGGTCAATGCCTGTGGCTTCGTGCTGTGCTTGATAGAATGCAGTTATCGCTGAGCTTCCAGTCAACAGGGAATTGTTAGTCAGGAGTGGGTGCATTGTTGCCGGTGGAATTGCTTCCCAATCTATCAGAACCCAAATCAGAAACGCTTTGTCAGGCCACTCTCTTTACCTCAGCAGTACTACAATTCCACCAGGTGCAAATGAAATTTCAAATTCAAAAATGTCTCCCAACTCAGGGAAATCAATATCATGGCAGATAAAGAGGACAGATGAAGAACCCCACAGCTTGGCTTACAGCAGTAGCTGTTTTATTAATATTTGTACAATTTCACAACTGAAGTAAATGTCCTTTGTAATATGATGTTCAAGTTCTAGAAGAAGCAAACAGTTGAAGATACAGGGGTGTTTTCCAGCCTATTGGCGTATATTTCTGGCTCTGTAATAGTGTGTACTGTACACACAAATGCATTTGCCAGTGCATGCACTGCACTGTTTGTGTGTGCGTGCATGTATGTTATATTTACATGTGTGTGTGTGTGTGTGTGTGTGTGTGTGTGTGTGTGTGTGTGTGTGTGTGTGTGTGTGGCCATTCATACAAGCATATTTGTCCTTCTTTGTGGCCACGCATGCAGACTACAACCTGTGTTCACATGTATGCACTTACTGGCATATGTGTGCTCATGTATGCACGTGTGCAGACACAGATTGTTGTTATTTGTGTATGAAGACCACTAGGAGTGGTCCTAGAAAGAGATCTTAAATGGCTTCCCTAGTTGACCCAGAAATCCTCACAACTGCACAGAAAATAAACTAGAATTGTACGGAAGTATGCAGTGATAATGTAACTTGACTTAATCCTGAACCTGCACATGTGTCAATTTGATTGCAACTGAAGACAACCAACAAAATGGTACTAACCCTGGCCATCTGATGCTGTCTGAGTTGGTGGAAAAGTTCCTGAAGACACGCTAACGACGTCTTTTACAGCCTGATCAAGTTCAGAAGATGGTGTCTTCAGTTCAGAATCTGCATGAACACAAACAGCAAAAATGAACTGGAAAATCTGTGCTGCTTCACTGATGATCTCTAAACAAAGTTCATCAATCAGCTGCTGATCAGAGACTCTATCAGCTACTTACGCATAGCTACACTCTTAAAGATTCTCTTCATAACAAGGTCCTGTAACTCTGGCTTCATGCGGTAGATGCGTACATCTTCCCTCAGATCAAGGTCTGGAATTGCTTCCTTGCAATCATAAAGAGCCTTGTTGTATGAGCGTCGGCGCTTGAGCTTGAGACGTTCGGCATAATGCTTCATAAAGTTGGCATGGACCTTCTCATCTTTTTCTTCCCACGTCTTCGGCATAGCCTCAGCTATCCTCTTCGGCAGTTTCAAGTCCCTGTCGTGCTTGAGCTGGTTGATGTCGTAGCCATCAACAAACGCTTCATAGTTGTGAATGCAGTAAAGGATAGGTGAGCCATACCCTCGCGGCTGGACCAGATTGATAAATCCACTTTCCATCGAATTTGTTATAAGAACTAGCATTGTGTTCTGCGGAATGTCACGCTTTTTCTTGCGCTCAACGAGGATCTCAAAAGCAGTGTTCTTGGTCTGTGGGTCACAGAGTACCAAACCTATCCAGATAACAATGAGAAGATGAACAGTGATTAGAACACTTTTGTTTCTCATAAACTTCCGTGGGGTACTGAATTTTCAAAAACAAAAAAACAAATCAGTTATTCCATCAAATAGCAAACATTGCAGCCATCCTTATCATAAAAGCCTACCAAATGGATTATTCATAGGAGAACATATCCTGCAAATCCCCTAGTCCATCAAGTCCCAAAAGAGCCTAGAGAACTGAGTTTGTTCCGCACTGAGTGCATCAAAGGTTAGTTGTCTAAAATACTTCATTATCAACTCAACAGCGGTTGTAGAGAAAAGAAAAGGTCCTAAGTTGATGAGATCCAGAAAAATCGTTTGCATACTGTTTCCATGGCAACCAAGTCATCCTCCATGATTTTTCTTTGATGCCATTAACAATAGAATTAATCAATACACTTTTGGCATCTCCTAAGGATTGTCTGCTTTCCCTGTTGCGGACAAAGGAGGCTAAATGTTGTGCTGTTAATTGTCCAAGCCATGTGTGTACTAGACATGCTAGTATACTGAAAGACATGTACTTGTATGTATACAAGATATTCTTTCTTGACACCAGCATAATGAATTAACAACAATGACGTATCAGCCAGGATTGCCATGGCCTTCATCAGGTTATTCTAAATAATGAGTAAGAGATAGTCAGGTTTGGGATTTTAAGGCAGCTAGTTTGCATATCCTGTGTACATAGGTGAAGTGCATATGTAAAGTTGTGATTACTGTGAAGGGTGGTATGTGTATGGATTAAGAAAGGTGACAAAAACCACAAGCGCTAAGATGCATCAACTGATACCAAGCTAAACCACAACAGATTCATCTCGAGTTTGGCATCCTTGTTTATAGTGTTTCTTGCTGTGATGAATCCACAGTGCTTCTTTTAAACGTCAATTGCTGACCTTCTTCTCTCGATTGATGATCTCCGCCTTTTCCCAATTGACACAATGATCGTTGACTATAGCATGCCTGGCTACAGCTGACAAGTCCACCCGTCCGTGTTTTGCATGCGCGGAGTGCTTAGTCAGTAACTAGCTGTCTCAAAAACCCAAAGCTGATTATCTCTTACTCATACTTTAGAATAACCTGATGAAGGCCAGAGCAATTCTGGCTGAATCATCATTTTTAATTCGTTATGCTGCTGCCAAGAAAGAATGTGTTGTATACATGCATATTCCCAGCAAGAAGTTTTATCTCCATGTACTGGTACAATCAGCGGTAAACATAAACCGCACAAGTGGTATGTATGACATTTGGGGAGCATTGGTGGCTATATCATACTTCACAAATATGCACGTGTTTATGCTCAGCCAAGTCTATTCTAAACATTCCAGGATTTTTCATCATTTAAGAAGCTCACAATGATATGGATTCACAGTCAGTCATGGACTGCATTTCTTTAAATCTTTAAATCTACATTCTGTAGGTCTGTTTGAGGCAAATCACCTCAGTAAATAGGTTCAAAGGCAAATACAGAATTGTCATGTTGAAAGAACTGAATACCAATTTGTAAGGCAGGCACTCTTGGCCTGGATGGGTTAATGGTAAGGAGCCATGGCCTTGCAGCAGTTCTCTAACTATCTGAGATTGGTAAAGCCACGATTGTACCAGTATTCACAGTCTAACACTCCTTACTTCTATCTCTGTTCATTGCTTCATAGATCATGTGTAGTCAAACCTTGTATCATCAAGGCATCAACAGCAAGAATTTTAGACTCTGTTCAGGGCATTGTCACAAACAGGGCGCAAATATTCCTTAGGAGATAGGAAGGCATATCAATTAATTACATTGGCAAAGGTAGTGTCACTTCAGGACTGGCTAGCTTTCATGATAACAAGAAGCAAGAGGGATTACTGGAATTTCGTCAACTTC
>JAOWAW010110736.1:0-13766 GCA_028565695.1 Nicola tetela
GGAATTATCCGTCTGACACGTTTGATTGTAAATTGCGTTGACGTATTCATTTTTCTCTTTATTATATAAGAAAAAAAACCTACGCGTTTTTGATACGAGTATACTTTTTTCCCTTGAGTGGGATTCGAACCCACAACAATTCCGGCAAGGACTGGAATGGAAATCACGCAACCGAAACATCCAGGCACATCGACTCATGCTGTAACTTCATGTATACAAAGAACTTTTATATGTCAACAGTTCCACAGTGCACAGCTGCAGTGCTAGATTTATTCAATGCCATTGAACACTTTTTATTTTGGTAAGCGTCGTCTTGCCGTGTCGAGGCGTCGGTGAAGGTGGCATCTAGTTGCGGCGACGTGGGGATCTATCTGTGGATTTAACAGGGTTTGACTGGGGTAGACTTGACTGAAATTTTAACGCAGTTTGACGGTTATGTGTTAACGTGGATTTGACGGAGCAATTTAACGAGGTTTGACTGGGGGATGCTTAACTGAAATTTTTAACAGGGTTTGACAGCTCTATGTTAACAGGGATTTGACGGAGCAATTTAACGGAGTTTGATGGCTATATGTTAACAGGGATTTGACGGAGTATTTTAACGGGGTTTGACGGAGTGCGCCAGAACTTCCCTTTACTATACTACTGACGTGCTGACTCTGGTTCTTGGCAACGGACCCATGCATATGACTTGTATGGCTGGCCTTGCTTTAGCAAGCTTGCACGTAGTGCATGTCTGTTCCCACTTGCGAATCTCCTCTCGAGCAGCTATTATCCAGTAACATGAGGACAAAATAGCCCAAAGATGGTTTGTTCCCTTGACATGATGGGCTTCTTCGTGATGATGTTTGACAATGATCATGAGCTTGGTGATATGATGAACTTCATAAAGTCTTGGTAGGATCACAGGATGCTTATACAGCAGACAGTGGGAGACTTTCTGCATTTTGCAAACGTTCACCACAACGAAGAGTACCATGCTCGTCAATTGTTGGCCTCAGTCCAACCAGCTTGCTTTTTAAATGCACTGGCTGTCCACGCCGAACTGCATCCATTTCTGCTGGGAAGCTCTCTTTATGCACTTGACGGACAAAATACGTCTCTGTGTCATTGGTCTCATCCGGAGAGAGCTTGCCCCTTACTCTTACACATAGTGGGACGACAATTGTCGATGAAACGAAAGACCCATGCAGATACATGCGTACGCAATAAACGTGTCCAATCTGAGAACCACTCTGAAGATAATCGCCCCAACTGCATGATAACCTCTGCATGAGTTGTCAGTGCCACATCAAAGGCTGCCTTCTTCACCTCTGTTTGAGCTTCTGGTGGACTCTGGTCTTGGTCAAGAATGGACATTACTGGCCACTTAAGTTCTTGTTCCTTGAGAAAGTCTGGTCCTTCCCATCAGAGCTGACAGTTGGCCAGCTCCTTTGCCATGCAGCCTCTTGACGCTAGGTCAGCAGGATTTTTCTTTGTCGGGATGTGTCGCCATTGTACAGGATCAACATTGGTTTGGATCTCTGCCACACAATTGGCCATGGTAGGTCGCAAGCTACGACTGCGACATCACAACCACCAAAGCACATTCAAACTGTCACTCTAAAACGTCACTTCCTTCAACGATGTTTGTAAGGAGGCCACCACGGATGTGGCTAGACGGTAACCAAGGACTGCTGCCGTTAACTCCAGTCTTGGTACACTCACTTGACATTGGTGAGACACGAGTCTTGGCAAGAACAAAGCGAGTCGTTCCTTGTCCAGTGGCGTAGGTGGTTCTTCCATAAACAACTGCTCCATATGCATCTTGAGATGTATCGGCAAACACATGAAGACTGAATGACAAGATGGAGGGTGATGGTGATGGTGAAATATGTGACTGCAAACACCGATGGACTCAAATTGCTTTTATGTCTGGTAGTTCTTGAAACCACTTGCATACAGCTGGGGTGGTTGTGTTGTTACAAGGCTCATCCCAGTCCACACCAACACTCCACATCAGTTGCAGCAGCATTTTAGCTCATGTGATAAATGGTGCAAGGAAGCCTAGTGGATCAAACAGGGAAGCAGTTCTCTTTAGAACATTCGCTTCGTAATCAGAAAGCCTTCCTCCGGCGGTGACAACTTGAACTGGAAAGTGTCTTCAGTAGCTGACCACTGCACTCCCAGTGTCTTTGTCGTTGGCAAGAGCTCTTTATTGAAGTCAACTTCTGATGCTCGGTCTGCTGCAGGTACTTCATCCATGACTCAAGGTCAATTGGACAGCCACTTACGAGCACACATGCCAGCTGCCTCTCACAGCTGACAAAGTTGGTGATATAATTTAATGCTTTCTTCTTCAGTCTCCATGGAGTCCATGCTGTTGTCCATGTAAGTTGAGAAGAGTACTGTCTCCACAGCTCTTGGAAGCTCATCTTGCAAAGACTTGGCATGTTCCCTTGCTATAAGCTATGCCAAAAATGGTGATGCATTGACACCAATCACCACTCGGCTAAATTCAAACTCCTCAAGAGGTTCATTGCCTTGTTTCATATGGGCGATCACCCGGTGACAGCTGAACTTGTAAGTATATTAATTTTCACGAATGTCATTGACCAAGCATGTCTGGTACCGACGAAAGCGCAACAATACTTCAGTCAAGTTGCGCTGAAGCTTTGGCCCTTGATGCACTTGGTCATTCAGAGATGCACCTTGAAACTTGGCAGATGTGAAAAAAATGATGTGCACCTTTGTTGTTACCTTGTCCAGTTTCACAATGGGGAAGTGTGGTAAATACCACTTTTCATTCTCCTTCTCTGTGCTACTGACCCTTCGAATGTACCCTTTTGTCAGGTAGTCTGCAATTGTCTGGGCATAGGCAGCTCCAACCCTTGGGTTTCAGCGTAGTCATGATAACATTGATCGCAGTCGATTCTGTGCCATACTGTAGTTTGATGCCATAATAGGAGGTTGGCCTTCCTTCCAAGGTATGGACACCTTGTACCAACCATTCACCTTGCGAATCGACTGCTTGGTATTGATTAGGGTCTGTTGGTCATCTCGGCTCAGAATTGCCATGTTAGCAGATGGGGGTACATTTTCCAGTTCCCAAAAGCTGTGTAAAATCTCGTTAGTCTCATCACTATCAATTCCGGTCGTTGCATGATACGTTTGAGCAAAGTTGGTCACATCTGTAGTTGTCTTCAAGGGGCCCATACAAGTCCAACCCAGTGGGGTTAATCGAGCAACTGGCTCACCTGGTCTGCCAGACACTTCTCGCTTGCAGCACTGGAACTCCGTACTGTCCAGCCCGATTAGAATGTCAACAATTGGTCGTTTGGCAGTTGTCAAAAACTTGATGTTCTTCACATGAGGCCATGTTTGCGATTACTGCTTCCAATTGATCGCGCTCATGTCACCAATGACTCAATCGGTGATCATTGCTGTGGCCGGTTTGCATATGAATCCATTGCACCTTTTGATCATCAAGTCCACGCGCATTGATTTGAAGGATTCGACTCGGCAGTTCAAAACACTGCTGTTCATTTGCTGTTCATCTCCTCGCAGTCCGAGCTCTGCTGCGACGCCTTCGTTCACGTAAGTCCTTGTCGATCCGCCGTCAAGAAGCGCATTGGCGCGGATATCACCCTCACCGTTCGACAAAATGACGGGTACTGTTCGGAGTGCGATGTATTCCCTGCTCTGACTTTGCAGTCCACTCATCAACGTATTTCCCGTTGACGCTGTGGTTCTTTCATGGCTCTCATCGCGTCTCGTTACAGATCGTCCGGTTGCTGCTTCGCTGGCGTTCGTTCGGACGACCTCCGGACGAGCCTCGATCGGGTGCAACTGCTGAGAGAGGTGTGACTCTTTGACAGCTGTCGTTTGTTGACGATGGAGCAAACGGTGGTGACTGTTCTTGCAACCATCCAAACCACATGTCCTACTTCTCGGACATGATTCTCCTCGGTGATTGTCCCCAAGGCACCGGAAACACAATCCACATTGCTTGGCAGTCCTCCATCTCTCATCAACACTCATCGACCTAAGTCTATCGCACGTCCAAGCGCCGTGGTGAGGCTTCTTGCAAACTCGACACGTCAAGGCAGTGCGGGGACTATTGCCGCCAAAGAATGACTCGCCTCTGTTCGATCCCGATTCTTTTTTGTGTTCTACTGGCGCAGATTTTCGTGGTCCATGGATAGTCTCTGCAGCGATAGTCTGAAATTCAGATTCCGGGAAATCCATTCCAGAAGTGCTTCCACGTTTTCCGTCCGGTTTCTCACAAAAATCCAGCGGTGATACCTGGTTAACATGTCTTCGCTCAATTTTTTTCTGAATTTGGCTGTAGAGTGAACCATATCCCAATTCTTCAAGGCGACCAGTGTCTTTCAGCTTGGCGACAGTACTACCCAATAAATCTGCCAGCCGTTCGAGATCTCTTGCGTTCCCTTGTCGCACAGGTCGAAGTTGGCAATTTTCGTTGAGGTAATGGGCGATCTGGCGTCGATGCCCTCCATACTTTCTGTCTAATCTTGCTTTTGCAGCGTCGTAAGCGGCAGCCGAATTTCGAATAGCCCAAACCGGAAATGGATCGTAACGCTTCACCGGCGAGGTGTTGTCGAAGTTGCAGCAGTTTGTACTCCGGCGTTGCCGGAGCTCTATGGACGCATGACATAAACGCCTCTTTCCAACCCTCGTATCTATGACTGTCACCAGAAAAAAACAGGAACAGCGACACTTTTCAATTGTGTGCACGTGTCCCTAGGGATGGCTGACTGTGGGTTGTTTTCAGGGGCGCAGTACTCCTCTCTTTCGCAGACACTACTTACATCGTCGTGCTCCGTGGCGTACTCCGCTTCCGTCTTGGCCATGGCGTACACATCTTGCGGACTCGACCCCACTCCGTGACTATTCTTAATACAAGGAATGTCGATTTCTGCTTGCAATTGCCACTGTCCACCATTCGATTGAACTACATTACCTTCGATTTCATTCTCCTGCTTTACGTTTGCATCCAGGGTGTTTACACTGTGCTGCATTTCATCAAGTAATCGATATCCTGGGGAGTCCGAACGATCAAGGGTTCTCTCAAGCGTAACCACATCCTCCCTCACACGCTCATTCTTTGATCGCTCGAAATACCTGAGAGCTTCTTCGCTGGCCGGGGAGTATTCTTTCGTTAAACTCTCTAACTCCGCGTCTACTCGTTCAGCTTCGCTTAGCTCCTCAGCTTTCATTAATAACTTAAAGAGACTGCTACAGATCTTCTGGACCCGGGCAAATACGCGATCCATCTCTTCTAAACATTTTCGTACGTCCGAGTCCTTTGATTCTGGCTTGGCGATTGTTACCTGGATCGTTTGCCTCCCTCGGGTAAGCGAGGTTTCAGCCTTCACCTTTTCATGCCTCAGCCGCAAGAACTCCCGCTTACATCTGGATCCATCCGCACACACTCTTACAGTAATACCAGTAGACTCAACGATCATCTTGCTCAACAAATGGGTACGGTAACCACCTCTGCTACCAGAAATGTTTTGACGAATTCTAACAACTACTGGCATAACCTAAACAGAGTTCTTGATCTAAGATCCCAATAATCAAAAACCAGACGAAAGACCGTTGAACGTATTGCAACAATTTACGACCGATTGAAAACTGAAAATATAGCTGACAGACGCTCGTGTCAACTGACTTGTCAAGAAAGACAAAATCAATGGCGCCTGCCAAAAAAATGGCGTCAGTCGCTAAGGAACTATCATGTGACATCACGTTGAGAAATACCGTAAAACCCCGTAAGTTAGTACGGGGCCGAAAATATTTCCCCTCTAATTTTTTTCTTCGGTCACTGCAGTCAAGAGGACCCCGAAAGGTAGTACCCCCGAAATGTACATGTACGTACCACCTTGACAACCGACTACAGTATCCACAGCGTCAGAGAGCAGCAAAATGAATCGCTGGTGTACGCGCAGTACGCCGGTGACTAGATAAAACAGTCCTCTCTGCTACCGCCGAAAGGAACCCGAAAATACGTTCGGACGCGAAAGTAAATACGCTCCCCGAAAGTTAGTCCGGGGCGCGCCACAAAGTTCGAAAGTTCATATGATACTAACTTACGGTGTTTTACGGTAGTAGGTCAGACGTGAACCGAGAAGAAAGGTAAATATAGAAACTGAAGGAGAAACCGAGTTGAGCTGGACCACGCGGACATGATTACGAAAAGCAGCACAAGGTTAAAAGTAGGGAAATAGATGTAAACATTGATAGTGCACGCCTCCATGGACATGATACAGACTCCTGAACAGTCTTCGAGGTTGATTAGCACTCTGAGGAAGGAATATGCCGCCATTCGACGTGATTTTTTATCAAAAATTTGCCTAGGTGATCTGAAAGATCGGGAGTTCCAGAACTCTGGTCGGCTGCAAGAGCCACGTTAGGTGGAAGCTCCCAAAAAACTTCTCAACAAGCTCCATTCAGATGTTGATCGCCTCTTTCAACCGGGACTCCAAGGCAAGCAGCCAGAAGAAAAGTTGACGTGGTCCATGAAGTCGCCATTGGGTCACACCGTAATCGGCAACCTGCTGCCTCGGATTTGTGTGGCCGCTGAGCTTTCGAAAAAATATACCAATCATTGTCTTCGAGCCACGAGTGTTGTGCTCCTAAGGAGTCTGGATTTGACGACAGAGCTGTGTATCGCTTGACAGGCCACAAACCCCCCAAAGTCTCGAGAACTACTGTGGATCGTCGGAAGAAGAACAGCGAGCTCTAGCACGTGCTCTTGACGAAAGAACCGGCTCAATAGGCCCAGATCCTGAGACAAGAGACGGAGCTGAAGACTCGCCGCAACCGAAAGGTTCTATTTCTTTTGGCAAAGATGCAAGGGATCGGTTCAGCGGGTTTGTACATGTCTTGAACAGCAACAACGGTGTCTTCAACAATCTCGCCATCAACATTGGTCAACCTGCAGGAGCTCCAAGGAAGAAACTTTCTCTGAAGCTGAAGATGCGAGAGAAACAGGCCGACATGTCGGCTTCCTAAAAAAAGCGGATTTTATCAGATCACAGCGGTGTTTTACCAGATAGCGACGGAGTTTATCACATAGTAACGGCTTATTAACAGCGACTAAAAATCCTTATTGTTTCTGTGTGGTGAAATAAAGGAGGGACAGGGGAAGTTAAAAGAAATATAAATAATCGGAGAAAAAAAGAAATTTTATGAGGACAAAAACATCAACGGCTAATGGAGAATCCGGGTATCGATCCCGGTACCTCTCGCATGCTAAGCGAGCGCTCTACCATGTGAGCTAATTCCCCAGTGCGGCGTGCTAGAGCCAATCCAGTCAAATTATATCGGTAGTCTAGCAAAGACACTTCTAACTTACGGTAGGATAATGTGCATATACATGTATGTATTTGGCCACTTACTTTATATCACAGAAGAAGCACCAGTAAAGGGACCGTTGCTATGGTAATGAAGGTCACGTTACGCTACTGATGGGAACACCAGTAAAATCTTGCCCGGCCCCTCGCAAGGGCCCGGGAAAGCTTTACTGGTATTACTGGTGCATTCGACAGTGTGATAGACAGTGTTCGGCGGATGCCAAGAAGCTCGTCGAGGGCTCCCTGGCCTGGTGTCAGAGTGGTGACCCCTTTCCCAGTAGTCGCTCCACAGCGTCGTGCCAGTGGCACATCTATGTCTCCGACAAGCCAGCTTGCTCAGCAAGGGATCTAACTGTATGTATGGTCTATCAGCCCCATTACAATCGCAGTCGTAGCAGAAATGGTTGCAGGTAAAGCAAAGAAAGGAAATCGACGCGAACATCTCACCGAAGGACGATGCGATACAGGCAGAAAAGACTGTAAATCCTCAGTTCGCATTGTGGCGCACCGACGAGAAGAGCGGATTGATGTCGAGCGCTCAAGCCCCAAATCATCACTGTCCGACGTCGAGTCACTCCAAAGGAATACGGCAAGTGCTATTTCTTCTCCCATTGCGAAACTTCACAAGGCCTAGGAAAGCCAGGAAACATCGCTATATCAATGCCATGAGTAAAATTCTGGCTTTTGTGTGGCTATGCATGCACAGTTGTGGTCGACTGCTGGCCAGTTTTCCCAGTAATTTAAATAGGTAGACAAAACTTTTCCCATCAGTACTGGTAGTAATCCACTACTGGTTTTCCCGTGATATAAATGGGCCCTTACTTTCCCAACTATTCTGCTGAGTGTTAAAAAGATCTACACCCAGGATGCCGGAGGAGGGCAAGGGTTGTACATCTGCAGTGCACGATCAGGTCAGAGCTTCACACACACTCGGCAGCATTGGGTGCTCAGTTAAGTTTATCAACTTTTGCACTGGAACTCTAAAAGTCATTCATCCCTGTATAGCGTAGCTCCAGTTAAAAAAATTCTATGTCATCACGAACGCCATTTCATTTTTAAATGCTCCTTGTGAGACTATTGTGCAAGTAAGAGTGTGTGTTCGGGGCTTACATGAGCTACTGCATCTGAGACACCACACTCTGTGTACATGCACTAATCTTGTACAAAGCTGTGATAACAGCACAACCAACTTCAGGCTGGATAACAATAGCAAAGCAAGAAACAGCTGGGACAACACTGCAAGAAAAGATACAGGGCCCAGGTCTAACGGCAGCACTTATTGGTGTACTATAGATAATAATTACAATGTAACTCATTTTCTGCACGTTCGCCAGCTGCAGCATGCAGCTGTAAGGGAGCGTAACGAACCGGATCAACCCGCCGTACCAGGCCAGTTCAGTACGGACTTTGGAGCCCAGCTGTCTTCGATGTGCCATGCGGCAAATCTCATCTAGATCTACTCCCCTCGTTGCCTGCTGCAACCTGCAACTCGCTTCCTATAGAGTATATACATGTACTTAAACAAACCCGAACTATGTCCTCCTTTAAAAACAAATCTAAGGACTTGTTCCTCTTCTTGACGTGTAGCGCTTCCTCAACTACGTTGGTAGGACACAACTCAATAAATCCATGGCAGCTATTGTAATTATAACACATAATTCAGATAAGACGTAATGATTTGTGAAGCAATTGCAACAAGGGAATATAACACTTCCGGGAGAGTTAGTTGATGGTTCATAGGAAGTTCGAGTATACGGGCAAGGGGCACCGGAGAGCCCTCTTTGCACACGACTACACTACGATTCCCATCGTTGAATCAAGGTAAGTGTTATTCTGTCGAAGATGAATTTCACTAGCTATCCCTTATAAAGCAGTGTTTTGCGTGTGAGCTGGACAGCAGGTAAGGCCAGCCATGAATGAAGAATTTTGGGTGATCATGAGAATTTATAAGTAATAAATAAAGACTAAATCCGCGGCCGGCTGAGGCAAGAGTAACATCGGAGACTAAAGGAGTGAGCACGCCATGAGTTGTTATTGCTGGCGAGCAGAATCCCTACGATGCTTTTAGCAGCTTTGAAACAATCTTTCGTGGGATATGTTACTGGTTGCCTCGCCTACTCCACAGTGAGTCCTGTGATTTGAAAATGCTTCGCGGCAAGCAAAGATGTTTTTCCCGTTTGGGCATGTCTGACTTGTTTCGTTTGCCAACCGATCATGAATGCCCTCCAATCACTTTGATTTAATGGTTTAGTACGCCGGTTTTATTCTCCTGTAACTATGGTAACAAAAAAGCAAAAAGAAACCTGGTAGAAAGCGTGAGAGAATGTGCTTTCTTTCATTTTTAACTCGAGAAGATGGTCTTCTTCAAGTTCTTGTATCTTACACTGAAGTGCATGAACTCTTGACTTGGAACTGGTACCATGACTCCGCATTCAGCCCAAGGCATGAGTACGGCTTCAGTGGCACCCTGTCACAGTGTTGTGTTTGGGTACGAGGACTCGCCGTTGTCCGTATAAACTTCAAGGCTTATCAAGTTATTCGCCTTCAACTGGAATACTGCTCTGCAGTCTGGAGTGGCTGCTTCGGTAAATTGCAAGAGCACCTGGACCATGTTCAACTACAAGCTGCTAAAGCGATTGTCCACCACCCAGGTATTGGTTGCCGGAGCGATTGTCCGCCACCCAGGTATTAGCTGCCGGGGCGATTGTCCGCCACCCAGGTATTAGCTGCCGGGGCGATTGTCCGCCACCCAGGTATTAGCTGCCGGAGCGATTGTTCGCCACCCAGGTATTGGCTGCCGGAGCGATTGTCCGCCATCCAGGTATTAGCTGCCGGAGCGATTGTCCGCCACCCAGGTTTTAGCTGCCGGAGCGATTGTCCGCCACTCAGGTATTGGCTACCAAAGCGATTATCCGCCACCCACTGGCAGAGATTGGCTGCCGGAGCGATT
This sequence comes from Nicola tetela, assembly GCA_028565695.1. NCBI lineage: Eukaryota > Metazoa > Porifera > Calcarea > Clathrinida > Clathrinidae > Nicola > Nicola tetela. The sequence continues at coordinate 10,309 of JAOWAW010110736.1, forward strand.
GTCCGCCACCCAGGTATTGGCTGCCGGAGCGATTGTCCGCCACCCAGGTATTAGCTCCCAGAGCGATTGTCCGCCACGCAGGTATTAGCTGCCGGAGCGATTGTCCGCCACCCAGGTATTGGCTGCCGGAGCGATTGTCCACTACCCAGGTATTAGCTGCCGGAGCGATTGTCCGCCACCCAAGTATTAGCTGCCGGAGCGATTGTCCGCCACCCAAGTATTAGCTGCCGGAGCGATTGTCCGCCACCCAGGTATTGGCTGCCAGAGCGATTGTCCGCCACCCAGGTTTTAGCTGCCGGAGCGATTGTCCGCCACCCAGGTATTGGTTGCCGGAGCGATTGTCCGCCACCCAGGTATTGGCTGCCGGAGCGATTGTCCGCCATCCAGGTATTAGCTGCCGGAGCGATTGTCCGCCACGCAGGTATTAGCTGCCGGAGCGATTGTCCGCCACCCAGGTACTAGCTACCACAGCTCTTAGCCAGTGCAAACCTGCCGATCCTGGCCTGGAGAAAGAAACCTTGATCGACCAGAGTTCTTGTGGAAGCTGGTGAACAACCAGGACCCGCCACGGCAGTTGCAAGCGCTGTTGCTCAAGGCTGTATCACAGCACTGCAAATACAGTCAACGAGCTATGCATGCCGCTGATCATGATGAAATTCCCCAACCCAGCTCCAACCGATCCCTGTCATCCTTCCAAGGTGTTGACGTTCCAGAATGGAACTCGCTTCCGCCTTATGTTAATTATCTCAACCACGAGCAGTTCCGTTTCTTTCTTCTGTAAAAGTCACTTATTCTCCTTCCCTCTTTCACCCACCTCATGATTAGTAACTCTCTGACTACTGTACCTCCTATAACCTCTTCCTTTCCATTTTTCTTTTCTCTGGGAGAGCCCCCAGATTTGCATGGGCTTTTTGGCAATCCCTTGCAAGAAATACCAATCGGTAATAATATTAATAATCAATTACGTGAACTTTGAACTCTATTGAGACCTAACTGCGTTTCCGCATTCGTCTCCGCTTTAAACTTGTATGAACAAACATATAGACTTGACAGCAAACCTGGGGCCTTAGTCCGGCTCCAAGACAATATCGTTTGCAAGAAAGCAGGCTTCCAAATGGCCAACAGAAAATCATGCTCCTGCCAGTGGCAGTTGCTCTGTCGCATGGAGCTGATTGGAGCACCAGGAATTAATGATTTTGAGACTTGACTTGTCGACTGGTAAAAGCATAAGCGGAAGGAAGATCTCACCAGTGAGTAAACATGACCGATGAGTCAAGAATCCCCCAGCTATTAGGCCCCGTTTACACGAAAACGAAAACGATGTAGACGTATCCGTAAAGAAATCTTTGCAGGTAGGCCTTTCGTTTACAAGAAAACGCACGTCCGTCGCACCGTAAACGCAAACTTTTGAAAACGCTCTCAAAAGTGGGAACTTTTGTAAACGCAACGTTCAGAGACCCTATAGCTGGCCAATGCTCTGTAGCCGTCCACGGACCTGTGGTCGTCCACTAACACGTATAAGGCTGCCCGACACGGTTGAAAGTTCACTGAATGTTGGTGTGGCGGAAGCCTCGGGTCGTGTGGAGTCTGTCGACTGCTTCCAAGAACTGCAGTGGTCGTGCCATTTCGACATTTCGGGCGCGCTTTTCGGTAGCGCATCGCTGACTTGTGGTTTCTGCCAGCTCTCTGATGGAGCATTAAAGCTTCAAAGCTGAGCATTAATGAATTCCCCTCAAAACGCCGAATATTAATAAAGCTCATTTAATGCTTTTTTCAAGAAAAAAAAAAACAGACATTAATGCTGAAAATAATGCCTGCAGTATGTGGGAGGCCCTGTACTCATCCTCCTGTGTCCGTGACTTTTACCACCAAGTGAACTGTGACCTAAGAACCTAATGAACTGTTGTACGACTATAGCTATAATGAGCCGTGGTAGGATTTCTTCGCTCATGACGTAATCGTTCGGCGTGCCCAGGCCCAGAACAGAATGTTTTGAACAATTTCAGGGTTGACGATCAACTTGTCTTCCTCCTTCCATATTCGCTCACCACTAACGTATTCTTTTACTACTACGGTGACATAGCTGGCCAGAATCTGTCCAGCTTGATTCACAATGGGCAGTCGTTCGTTAGCCTTCGGGGCGTTCATTCTCAGTGTGCTATGGACGTCATCAGTATCAGGTAAGCCGACTAGGTCCAGCGCAGAACTTGCAGCAGCTTCGAATCGTAATTAATATTCTCCCATATTTCTCCATTTTGTCATAGAAATAGAAGCAGTGCAGCTTTACCAGTACCATAGCGTTTCGTTCGTATTAAGAGTTTGCTCTCTCGGTGTCTAGGTATTGCCGCTCGGCATGATAAACTTCTGTCTAAACGAACTATACCTTAAGGTAGTTTACGTCGTAAGGCAAACAACCTGAAACCTATTAAAACTTTAAATTAATCGCACAGGGTGGGAAGAAAACGAGATGCCAAAAGGTGATAGTGGTTTGGTTGCTAGGAATAAGAAGGAGATCGATCGATTTGTTTGTTCATGTCTTTTTCGGCATCGACGTCCTTACCTATAGTTCGGAAGCACCAAATGAAAATGACCCGCGAGGCTTGCTTGTGTTGTCGGCAATGCTCTGAACTGATTCCTGGATGTTGTAGCAGGGAGTATATGTGTATGTGCTCCCAACCACTAGGTCGCTGCCCAAAGTATCGGATGATCCAACAATGCAGCCTTTCTGTCTTTCGCAGAGGCTTCGTGGTTCATACGGTAAACGTCTGCATTCGTTTATTAATCGTGATGTCATGATCCTGTGAACTGCGGTGGTTCATCCAGTTCAACTTTAATCATTCGGATCCTCACCCTACCCTAGTTGTGAGTGATCAATTGATGAGCCTTACCGTATTTTGGCATGGGTCACGATTTAAATTATGTGATCATGAACTTTGTACACTAAGGGGGTGTTGAACACGGGTATGACGTCACGTCTAATTATATAAGGGTGAGATCGCGCCTTACCATATGCACGTACATAGGTGGAGGAAGCGAGCATTGGCTGCATTGTGAGAGGTCTGTCTCACGACTACTTGACTCAGCCTCAGTCTGAGTCAGCTAGCCATACGCACGCGCATTGGGGCAAAGAGAAGGAACCAAAATTGCTGGTAATATACTGGTCCATGATGAGTCATGGTTGCTGGCCGGGTTTCGAGCGCGTGGACGACTTCTTAACGCTGTGGAACATTTTCGCGAGCGAATGATTAAGTGTAGGGTTAGTTAGGAGTTGACGTTAACAATAATCACACACTACACAAGAATGCTTTTTGATACTCATGTTTTTGAGATAGATAGATAGATAGATAGAGAGAGAGAGAGAGAGAGAGAGAGGGGGAGAGTGAGTGAGAGTGAGAGCAAAAACGTGGAGGCAGAATAATCCTGATAAGCAAGACTGAAGGATGAGTAAGAATGATGCG
>JAOWAW010110747.1:0-10595 GCA_028565695.1 Nicola tetela
AAAAAAAAAGAAATCCACCACAGTTGGATTATCAACACCATCTTAGAGATTCATCGGCAATATTCCACCTCGTTGCTAAACACGTTTGTTGAACAGCTACCATATACTATGCATTTATTAACGGCAAATGCCCAGGCACACCTGCACCCTACAAATGAGAGATACCCATGCTTACCAAATCCCTAAAAGTAGGCATGCTAGCCTACAACAATACAAGTAGCTGAGAGAGATCGTTCTTGCTGGGTGAAACTAACCGTCATAATTCTTCAACTACACCAGCACGCAGAGCGATCGCAGAACACTCGGTCATCGAAGGCCACCGGATCTCCTGGGATAACACGGAGATTGTGGATTGGGAGAGGAGAGTATAAAGCCGTCGAGTGAAGGAGGCGCTTTGGATTCGAGAAGTAGGCGAGACGAAGAATAAGGATAAAGGCATGGACATAAATCCGATTTGGTTCAACGGGATATAATACACACAGGTTTCAGACTACTAATCAAACCAAGATCTCGTAGTTTTGTTTTCACACCTGCACGCCTATACCCCACTTTTTGTCTTATTTTTCACACCTGCACTTTTAAATCTCACTCCTTTTCTTATGTATTCAAGTTAGATCCCACCAATTATTAACGCCTCTGTTTTAGCTTCCTATATTTTGGATATAAGTCTGCTGCGGATCCGCAATTGTAGCATATGACCTGAAGAAGACCAGGGCATTGAAGCCTGGTCGAAACGTCTTCAGAATAATTTGTGTCGTGCTGGTGTAGTTGAAAAATTATGACGAATACAAGTAGCTGTTTAATTAATATTATTAAAGTGCGCCATTTGGCAACAGTAGATTTTGCATATTAAGTTAGTAAATCAACCAGATACTATTGACAGGGGAGGGGTAAATCCTCCAGACACAATTCCCCCAGGCAGAAATCCTAACACGAACTCGGAGGCAAAGAATATCGACGGCAAGTTGTTGACAAACCGGTCAGCAGTGTGAATACAGACGACGAAGGACATGGACAGGCTTCACCGGACATACAGCCAGATGTATAACGTGTTCTAAGAACAGGAGTACGAAGACAGACACACATTCGAACAGATTTACGTATACCTGCACTGCCTGGAGAACCGTAGTCGTACATAAACACAAGCATGCACGTACGCACACATTCTGCTCATTGAAACTTTAGGAACTGCTCTTGAGACAGTTACGAGCAAAGATGACATGCATAGATGTCGTAACAGCGATGAGTCAGAAAATACGCAAACAGAAGACTCAGCACAGAGAACGACTTCTCCCGTCTTTGGAAGAAACACAGCGCGGAAAGACTAACACGCTGAAAAAAAATCAGAATTGTTCATTATTTAAGAGGGAAGTTACATCGGTTCATTTGTTTTTGATTGAAATATTTTAGGAACACATTGCAAGGAGGAGGACAATGAGTTGTTCAAACAAGAGGTGGAGATAGAGGAAGATTTTGCTCACCCTAGAGAGGATGGATGGGCATGACTCTGTGAGCTGAGATGCAAGGCGGGGACAGAAGGTTGCAAGTCACGACACCGCTGCTGTACCATTCCTGAGGAGTTGCCGATTGTGCATGGCCGTGGGCTGGGCAGGTCTCCGGCCGGACTGTTGTATTCGCGCAGATGACGGAAGGAGCTACACGAGTTGATGTCTGGAAGCTGGTAGAGTTCGAACACGTTCTGGGTAGACATGGCGGAAGACTCGACGACGACCCACGAGCGCCAGGTGCATGGTGCGAATGACCAGCCGTCGTGTGCTGCTGTGCAGGACTGGACATCTGGAGGACGTTCTGTTCGTGGGGAGGGCTTTTTTCCTCTGCGTCGCCCTGCCCATGCAACTTGGCATGCTTGCGGAGCGAACTGGGGTGACTGTATGTCTTCAGACACCCCTGGACAGTGCAGATGTATGGCCGATCACTCGTGTGTACGTAAGTGTGCTTTTTGCGGTCCGAAGAGTTGGCGAATCTTCGGTGGCAGCCGGGAAAGTCACATTTGAACGGTTTTTCCCCCGTGTGCGTTCTGCGGTGGATCTTCAAGTTCTCTGAACGAGCGAAGACCTTCGGACAGCCCGGAAAGGTGCACGGAAAGGGCTTTTCTCCTGTGTGTATTCGAATGTGGTTCACAAGCTTGTATTTGGCTTTGAAGGGTTTTAACGAACGTTGGCAGTTTCTCCACTGACAGATGAACAGTGTCGTATCCAGAGTATTTAGATGGTCGTTGGTGATGTGGTAGACGATCTCGGATAAAGAACCAAACTTCAAATCGCAGAACACTCTTCGGCCGCCCTCGACTGTCTCCTGCCATTCACATTTGATCGGCGAGCGAGGAACCTGCTCGGCAAGAGCTTCGTCACTGTATTCTCGGATTTGTGAGGTGCTGCGGCGGACGTCTGGTCGTCTACCGTGACAGCACGGAATAACTTGGGTACGCTCCGTGGGGAAGGTGCTCGGTGTGCGGATATGCGGCAGCCTTCCCGCACTTTGAGGGCAGGAATGAGGCGGAGACCAATGCTCTGGGGAAGAGCGGTGTGCTGCTCCCACACGTGCAGCTTGGTAGAAAGGTGACGGGTTGATTGCCACTTGAACAATTGGCCGCACAGACGGAGGAGGAGATCTCATCTCCGAAGCAGGGTAGGGATATCGAGTAGGTCTGGAGTCCTTCGACGAGCTTTGGCCCCGAGCACACGTGTATGTTACCTCTTCCCGATGGACCGCTCTGCTGCTGTCAAACATGGCGTGTGGCAGTGAAGAGTGCATGTTACCATGAACAGGCGGGCTTAAAAGACCAGAGGGACCTGCCTCGGATCCGGATTGAGGATGAGGGTGGTGGCAAGCAGGGTGGCCTGTTAAAGGAGGGTGAGGATGGTGCGGCGTTGTGCACGACTGGTGGACTAGTGCTGGCCGAAAGACTGGAGGGTGGTGGTGGGCAATCGCCATGCTGTGGTGCTGACTGCGGTGCTGGTGGTGGTGCTGGCGGGTGGAACTCAGAGTCTCGTGTTGATTCACCGGCACAAAGTCCCGACACACAGGAGTACACACATGAAGCTGAAAATCCCTGTGGCTCTGTCCTCGAGCCGTTGGTGAGTGAGACGGATGGTAGGCAGGTGCGTTGACTTCCGGATACCCATATGCCGTCGAATGTGTCGTCATTGTAGCAGAGCTAGAGCTTGAGCCTTGAGGGAATCTTGGAGGTTCAGCATCCACGCGTGGTCTGGCCAGGTGGGGCTGCCTGTTTAGCGTCAGATGCAGCGACTCTTGCTCACTGGCCGCATCTCTAGTCACTGGCTGCTGTCCAAACGCCAGATCTGCAGTTGTAGTCGTCTTTGGAGGACCTCCTGAAAGAAGCGTCTACCAAGTTTGATAGCAGAGAGTTGGTGGAGCTTGTAGCAACCTTTGGCTTCAGGTTAGCAGACGTAGGCAGGTTAGTTTGTGGTGATCGACCCAGTGAATAGCTGTGTCACAAAACCTCTTCTGCCCTCCGAAGGCTCTGTCGCACTCCTAGCTGGCGTTTAAATAAACACCGACCGACTGCCTCCGCATAAGCGAAGTTTTTCGCAGCCTGTACGGCGCAAGTTTACTCGCCGAGTATGACACAAGGAGGCTATTGCTACCGTCCGAGGGGCCACTACTAAAAAATCTTCGCGAAGAAGCACCTCTCAATATGCACCTCTCAAGCGAAATTACAGTTTCAATGAGCGCCACGGAGTGGGAGCTAGTCAATTTGACACTACAACCCAACGAAGAGGCCTCATCCAGCACGCATGTAGACAGAGCGACGTTTTTTGGCCCTTCTACCTCTGTCGATAGCGGAATGTTCTGCTCTCCATGGCCGCGGGGGTTCCCTAAGAGGCGGAAGGCACCAGAACAGTTGTAAACCTTTGGATCTGCGATTTCCCGTATTAACTGCCACAGTCCACGGAGAGAATCGTGTTACAATAGCGCATCCAGCTGCTGCAGTCCCTGAGCACGTGGAATGTCACTGTTTCAAGTGTGTGTTGGCACAGCTGCGGTCGCGAGAGATTATATGGCGCCTACTGGGCACGTGACATGGGTACAGGGATGCCATAGCACTGCTAATGACCGTCGCAAGTACACGAGTTGGTCGGAGATATCGTCCAGTCCGTGTGCAAAGTGAAGTGGTTCCTAGTGCTCGAAGTGGATCGTGCGTAGCTGTTCGGCGAGTCTACGTGCTGTGATGTGGAAAAGAATTCTTTGCAGAAAGCACATGGTTTTCTGCGGCTGCTCGTTTGAGCTAAGGATACCCTCGCGGCCGCGTCTTTGCGCTGCGCGTCAAAGCCAAAGAGATCGATAGGGAGAGAGCCGAGGCACGCAGAAGAAAACGAGGAATATTTGAATAATGTATACACGTATACGTGAGAAGCGAAATTACCACAATCACCGCGGAAGTATGTAATCATTTCCCGGTCCAATAGCTGTACATTTTGGGCGTTGCCAGGATAACTATCTGCGTGCAATTGGAGTCTGAAAGTCGACCAGGATCACTAAACACCTCGACGGAGCGCGATGAGTCGAAGAGGAGCAAGGGGCCGATCTTATTAGTTGCGCTCCTTCAAGAGTCTCTCAAACACTCTCAACCAAGTGTTCCAGTCATTCAAGCTCCTCGACTCTGATCGCGACCTCTTTCAAGCAGGGCCACGTGGCTTGGTGGAGACGTGCAGCTGTCCTAGCTCTCTATGGCTCAAGGAGACCACTTAGACCCCTTAACGGACGGGGCGGTGTTCCAATCGATCAGATCCGGATTGAATCTCCACCTCAACGACGCACGCTAACCGCGGGGACGAAGCCGGATTTAGCAACGCCAATAATTAAATTTAGGGGCAAAACAAGACAGATAAACGGAGCCACTACTACACCTTGCGGAAAGCTTCACACGGTGGCGCCTCTGAGTCGACATCCGGTGTGGTGGTTGCTGGCGATCATGAGGAGCAACCCAATAAGGCCAATAAACAGTCGTAATAGCTCTTGCGGACACCGAGAGCCGCTCGGGCATGACTATCTGCTAATCGTCTGCCTAATCAGATTTTTGACAGATCTGTTGGAAAACTGTTCCGTTAAACAGATTTAAGAATATCCGTCCAGGCGACAAGCTAACACAACACCCATAACAGGGCTTGTCACAAACGGAACGTGTGCTGTGGGAGGACGGTGACAACCGCCTCGTGTAGCAATGATCATGGGGAGGTTTTCGGGCGGGTTTTTTTGGCCCGGCGAATAAAACAACCGCTCCATGCTAGTGAACTTCTTCGACGTCAGTGCTGACGTAGCTAATCGCTACAATCGCATTTTGACCGGCCGGTGCAGTTCTACGAATAGGGGTGTCCATTCGAAAAGCATTATTTAGTTTTCTTTTGTTGCCTGCCATCAGGGCTTAAGACAAGAGTCGCTTTTTCAAGAAGAAGGAAGACATTGAAATCACCTCGCCTCGGAGTTGCACAGGTCCGTATGGATTCGGAACTGAATTCGTCCAGCGGTTATAACCACAGCTTAGAAACAGCGCTTCACCCATCAGGCGAACCTAGTTGACACGCTGCTATAGAGACCGCACGCAGAATATCCATTCCAGTGAGCGGGCCACTGCAAATAGTTCCAGTCCTACCCAAGGGACTCGCCTACATTCCGCTTAGTTCTGGGTAGATCTACAATAGCTTCTGCTGTTGAATTCCGAGGCATTTTTCAATCAAAAGAGTGCTTAAAAGTAATTTAAAATCCAAAGCAGTTGGCTTGTCCCAATTTAATTCACCCTGTAGACTTTGAAGGCGGTCATCGGAGCTACTTATCACCTCCGGAGCAGATGTTCCGGCTGTAAGGACCACCGCGGGAGAAAGGAAAGCCCTTCGAGAGGTACCCTGCGGACAACTGCCAGCCAGCTTGGATCATTTTCACAGCGATGTAGCCGTCTGCATATTTGGCGATCAGCAGCACCATCAGATGGTATGGCCTGAAGTAAAGACCCGAGTTTCTTTTTGCGAAAGATCATATAGTGTTGTCGGTGTATCCTGATCCAGATACACCTCTGAAATTGCTCTCTGCCCGAGCATTAAATTCCAACGAAGAAACTTGTTGGGGATCGTATCCCTTTTTGTCCTATTACACGGCGTCTGCTGTTCAATGTTTCGAGAGTTAGTTATAATCGTAAGCGTATTGAGCAGATTCATCAGTGCCGCTTCCCGTCCTGTGTCTCGAGTTGAAGGTTTTCCAGTCTTGCTCCATTTTCAAAGAGTTGTTTTCTGGTCTTCTTCCTACGCACAAATGTCTCCAATGTTCGGAAGACCTGCCAGTGTGGATGATGATAAGGTTAGTCTCCTCGCGACAACCCTAGGCGTACATTCTCCGTTCCCCAGCTGCAGAGATATCAGTCTCTATGCAGATTAGAAATAGCTGCCGTTGAGCCGGAAAAATGGCTGCACGCGAATTTGTAATGACAGTCAGAGATTAGTAAGGAGCTTGGCTGTTCGTCCTTTCAAGGGGCTATTCAAGTTGACATTCCCTTCTTGTCTTTTCAGTGCTTCTGCTCGCAACTTATTTCGCCAGTTGACGAACGGCCGGTGCTATGCCAAGACCACGAAATGATATTCTCTGTACATGACTTTCGCCCTGTTTGCCAGTATGGCGTAGTCCCTTCGATCCAGAAGTATAACTCACACACTGCAATCGATCGAAACCTATCTTCACGAATAATTGTTTGTGCATATTCAGTGCAACCCACACCTTTTCAAAGCTCTAGCGGTGCCAATGTAGATATAATATGTGTATACGTTTGTTGTCTAATTTCTCAATCATTTCAAATACTTAAGCATTTTGTGCAAACCAGACACCAACCTTTTAATGCCAGACCGTCTCTCTGGGGCTCCTTAGCATTTTCCAAAGGCTGATTGTGTGGTTATTCGGTTAGGGCCCGTTTAGATCTCTAGATTCGTCCGTTTACTGTGGGCTGGCCACAAGATCTAGAATATGACCTACTTTGACATTTGCTCGTCGCACGGCGTTTCTGCAGATGTCTTCCTGTATTCATGACCTCCCATTATCATGATTGTCCTTGTCGATTGTTTTACATCCATCTCTCCGTCTCTATGTCTTCCTCTCGAGCTCTTTGTTCCTTCCCCACCCCGCTGATGATCCAGCTTTCTGCCACAGACTTCCATTCAATTTTTGCCAGTCTCAAAGACTGAGTAAGCGTCTCTGATCTCATCGTTTTCCTTCTAGACCCTTCTGTGACACTGATGTGTTTTGTGCCTTAAGGTATCAGTTACGTGATCATAAAAACTTATTAGGCAAATACATAGTGGCATAGAAACAGCACTGACATGCGCCCAGTTTTTGTCCTATAAGGTACGATAAGTTGTCACGCGCACCATGTGCCTGACGAAAACCATTATGAATGGGCTGGGTATACTACCTGCCTTTGTCCGAACAAACTAACTTTGGGATCTTAAACTGAAGCGCAAGCCATCATCGTGAGACTGGGTTGCAGCAGAACAATTGCCCCCAGGGGAGTCAGTAGTATTTGATGTCCATTCCGCTGTCCCATGGTTCATCGATACTCGCTGTTAATGTAGTAGCCAAAGTGCAAATCTTTGCTATCATATAATCGGCCACTTTCTGTGGCAGCTGGGTTAAATTTATGGCGATGTTTGCTGAGTTTGCAATTGCACGAATGTTGGCAACTGTTAACGTTGCTCTGGATGGCCTTGAGCAGGATGACGTAAAGAATGACGTAAAGGCGCGGCATTAATATGATGATTTTTTTTTCATTTGAAAAGAAAGTACTCCTGTGTGTACGATTTTTTGTGTGTGACTTGCAAATTGAGGACTTCTCTTTCCCTTACCTAGTGCCTCAACCTGTTGTGCTGCCACAGATGAGTTCAATGTATGGCTTTCTGATATGTACCGATCCGAACACGTACTATGCATCCTCTCGTTCATCAGATCTGTGAGTTTCAGAAACTAGCTGGCATCCGTGTCTTCAAGGCACCTGTGCTGTTGTGTAGTCGGCATATCCATGATGCGGAATGCGGAATCCCTTCGTTGTGAAACCTCCCACATTTTCGTGTCAAAGATAAATTCCTCACGGAGGGACATCGTGTCAGGGGTTTTGTCCGAAACGTATTCATCTGTAAGAAGAGCCACACACGACAACTTCTTTTGATGTAATCTAAGATAGGCATTGCATTGAAGACCGGCCTGCCATGGCCAAGATGTTTTAAACTACCTATAACTAGAGCCTCGTCAGTGCTGCTGTGACCTGTCCTTGCATCGAAGGAGCCTCGGACTGAAATTGCGGATAAGTAGTTGACTCGGGCTTTTTTATTGTAAGATTCATAATGCATCCTTCACCATTCTCGATCCAAGGTAGACTGTTCGTCTATCACATATTCGGGGTAAATTCTTCATTGTTTCAACAGTCATACGTTGGAAACTATCGTCTTGTCTCTGACACATCCCTGAACAGCTGGTCTTACGTCTCTACTTTCCAGCAGGGAACTAAACATAACTTTTTAACAACTACTCTTTGCTAGGTATACTTTTTCCAGTAGCGGCGGTTGACTACAAAGATTGCACATAAACCTGTCCGTATTGGGTCGTAACTGCTCGGAACCTACGTCGATCTTCTTCAAGCTGTCTCCATCGACGAACACCCCCCCTACAACCCCATCCACCTGTCTAGCTTTTGCAGCTCGCGAAGCAAACCTCAGACCGAGGTGCAGTGGAGTAGAATTCAAACTCATTTATAAAACCGATTTTCCTCAGCTACTGAGAGTTTTTCCCCTGTTGCTTTTCTTTCCTTTACCGTGATATACATGTATATATCGCTGGTTGAGGCAAAGTGTGAATCATGGAGCTCAAGCACATGTCGAGATTTGTATGGCATGTCTTTTGTAGACAGCCCTTTTGCTGCAAAATGTTAGGTATTGGTTGCTCACTTAGCTGTTTTACCAGCCTAAGAAGAAGGAGAAAGCTCAAAGCGGAGTTTTAGCTTCCCGCCGTAACCATGCTTACTGTTTGCATTAAATACTCTTCCGTTGCATTCAGCCTGTGCATTCACAACGGAGAATTTGTCAAATTGTGGTGTCTGCGAATAAGCTCGCTAGTAGCCTGGATGAGTAGACCGCATTTCCTTCTCTGTATGTCCAATACACCACGCACACACCCGTTATATTTATTATGAGATTTTTATTCGAGCTCGGAGCTAAAGAGGCTGAATTTCGAATCTGGCTTCACGATTGCTCCTCTTGTTTTCAGTTACACCAACTGTCCTTTCTTGTACTCCTGTCTTTGTTGCCAGAATTTGCTCTTTCTTGAATAGACAATACTGCGGGTATCCATCATGATAGCTAGGAGGGCACTGCCCAAAATGAGCAGGCTGCCCTACGAGCTGCCTGAGAGGGTAATTATGCGTCGCTATGTTACTCATGATTGATCGCATTCCATCCTTCGTACGCGAAGGGAAAATGGGATCACGTTTAGGCTTTGCCAAAGAATGCGTGAAGAATGCAATTTTCATAGAGGAATAAAGCAATTGGCAGAGGACTTCGCGAAGACCTCTAACTCCTATTCACGTGCAAACATATACCGGGGAGGGACTCGTTCACCGTTTGACGTGAATGAAACACTTGTGGTTACACTGTTGCTTGTGAATGTTGCAGTATAGTCAGGATACAGCTGATTATCATGATCAATGCAGTTGACCAGGCCACAACGTTCTTCAACTTTCTCTTGACTACAGCTGCAAAACTTTTATTTCCTTCTTTCGATCCAATTCGTTCTTGCTTTCTCTCCCGGAAATAAGTCTGACAAGCATCAAGGAATGCGCGTGCATTTGCAGGCGAGCGAACGAGTGCGTAGCCGATTCGGACTACCTCTGAATGGTAGGAATTCAGAACACAGACAAGGCTCTGAGGAGCTCCTCCAAGCTTGGACCTGAACTGATTATAAACACCGTAATTGAAATGGTCAACACCCTACTGTGCCTGTGAATCACGTGCGCAGCAATTAGTCACGAGCGGGTGATGTCACGAACAATCACGAAGCACAACCCCAGCTGCAGGCCTAAACGTGCCACTCGACTTTACGCGCTTGAGCTGGGTAGATCTACCATTCGCGTAGGCTCGGGAGGCTCGCAGTTGGGCAGGATTGCAGGGTAGGCTACACTCTGCCAAGAGAAGGAGACCGCTTGAGTGTTGTAAATTGGTTGTCCGGTAACGGATGAGTTGGTTGAGTGGTCTTGCAAGCTACAAACACAGGCTACGGCTCATTTGCTGTCAAAGGGGGTATACTCTTCTGATATGGCCATTGTGTAGGAATGCCAATGCACTGCGTTTTTATCTCACACGCTGTATCATGACGTTTTGTTGACTTCTGTGCCATAGTACCAGGTCCTGCCCCGTATTCTTTCTCGAGAATGCGTCTAGATCTGGGAAGAATGAGTCTCAAATATCGAAATACCTATCTACATTTTTCCACTTAGTACTGGCATTGCCTCATATGAGTCATTTTACCAATGATCCGTCTCCAGATACTGAGCTGAGCCGGTGAAGAGTTAGTTGTTTCCGAGCAGC
>JAOWAW010110770.1:0-13763 GCA_028565695.1 Nicola tetela
CCCCCCCCCCCCCCCCCCCCCCCCCCCCCCCCCCCCCCACATCGCGGCCAATACTGCCGATCCGGCGGTCAACTCAAAAAAGATGACGTTCCGGTTCAAATTCGTTTTTCCAAAGGAAGACCCAAAAAACTGGAATCAGAACTTGTGATTTTCAGTGGTCAGGATTAGCTATGGTTGTTTACCTCTGCGTTTGTACTTTGGGGAAAACGAGTGTTTATAAGTGTGTTTATAAAAATCTAAGTGCTGCCTAATTGGAAAACGCTTTGCTTTCTCCTTGCGAAACAGGAGAAAATAAGCAAGAAAAAAACGTTGAAAGAAAAAAGAAAGGTTGCCACATGCACAGTTCTTCAGCATACCCGCAGCTACATTTTGTTACGTTCTCTTTTTATCAATTCATCACTGAACCTACCAAAATATAAATATGTATTTTTGAAAGCTAATCATACTAGTCTCGTTATGGTAAAAATCTGTAGTAACGACTTCTTCATCACCACATCAGCAGGAGTTTAACACAATTTCGAGTTTTCGGCTTTGAGCTATTCCATTCAAAAAAATCATTCCACAGAATAGAAAGAGAAGTCAAACACACTTCTCTTCCTCTCGACCACCCTGCGCTTGACCTTCACCTGATCGAACAGGGCAACAGTTGAGTGAATTGAGCAAAGCGACAGCTTCAAATTGTAACTGATCAGTGGCTGCAAATGCATCCATTGATCGTAAATCTTCAACAAAATTCAGGTGGCTTGCAGGTACAGGGTTATATAATTAACAAAAGAGCAAGGAAAGCATGACCCTGACTGGGTCATGACAATCACACACCATCCCAACTCACTGGTCTTAAGATTGAATCACTGACACTAGACCAGAGGAAAGGAAAAATTTGGGCAGCACGCAACAGCTGGGGATTGAATCCAGAGCCAGTTGAGTAATTTGCAGTTGAATGCTCTAATCACTGAGCTACCACACCACAACATAATACAACTACTGCAGCTATGGTGTGATAACTCTGTGGTTGGAGCATTCATTGTATGCAATACGAAAGACCCTGGGTTCAATCCCAAGTTGTGCTGCCCAAATTTCTCCTTTCCTCTGGTCCATTGTCAGTGATTCATTCTTATGACTAGTGAGTTGGGATGGTGTGTGATTGGGTTAATGAAGGAGACTTTAGGGTGAAAACCTACTGGAATATGCTTCTGTGTCGGTGAAGAAAAGGGTGGTTAAAATTTATTACAAGAAAATGGACACCTTTAACTGTTACACAAGGCCCAATCGGGCTGAGAATTGGCAAGTAGCCATTTGTGTTGCTCTTCCAAAAAAAAATGGTTTTACAATTTCGTGAATTCTACTGAATTAGCACTGGTTTTCTTTACTGGTCTACCTTCAATGCTTCAGAAGTGGAAAACAGTACCCTTTTTGATGAAGCTGCAAAACCCATTTTCTAGATCAGGTGTTAAACTCTAGTGGGCACAGTATGTGGAAAATGTCAACACATTTAGGCTCTGTTTAGCAAAATGTATTTAGGTCTTCAGTTCAAGCATTTTAAATATCCTGTCATGGAACTGTGCAGAGGATACAATGTCCGGCTTCACACACAGCACACGTCACAATGTCATCTTTTTCTGCACAACAAAAGAGGTGCTTGGATGCACCAATCATCTCCTTTTGCACTGTTATATGCACAAAGAATAAACTGATTAAAGTTTCTGCCAGTTCTGCCATTCAGTGGTAATTCACAGAAGCACCTTTCCTCTTTGGGAAGTCTACTTCTAAGCACTACATATACAAATGTGTCATGTTCAAAATGAAATACTTCCATGTAGCCACATGTAGATGTGGCAATCCATGATTATGCCTGACTGCTTGGATATGTTCTGTGTACTTGTATAAGTATAATTGTCGTTCTTTTGAGTTGTCCTTCTTTGATTGCAATCACCTGATGAAAGTGGTGATGTCAAGTTCTGCCGTCCCCAGTGATGAGCACACGCTTCTTATTTCTCTGACTATACAGTGCAGAGGTTGACGTGATCAATTCGGACTTGCATTTGCTAGGCCTGAAGTATCAGATCACTCAGTAACTGTCCAGGTTATCATAGCTCAGTGTACATGCGTGTGCATGTGTGTCAATTTGAAAAGAAAGGTGTAAGCAACAGCATATCTCACAGTGTGAGAAAGAGATGTTAATCTTTCAAATGTGAGGAGACAGATCACTGAAAGGGATTAGGTTTGATGGCAGATTGAGAGGGGGCCCTGAGAGAGATAGAGAGGGAGTCCGAGTGTGGAAGAGAAAAAGAGAATGTCCTCATAGTTCAGGGACAGAGGGACTTAATTGGAGAGAATTCAGCTTGCTGATAGAACATTTTCTGACTATTATGTTGCTATGATGAAAGCTGGTGCACAGCTGGCAGACTGAGCTGCAATTGTTTCCAAAGTGTTTGATCATTCTAGGGTTTTTTAATTTCAATTCTACCTAATATAACTAAAGGTCTACACACTTCCTCTCATTATGTTTTTGGTTTATCTTCAGAAAACATCTGCCCTTTCCATGCCAGCTCAATTTTCCTGCTTCCTCTTTAATTTCTCAGTAGTTACAGAAAACATATTTTCTGCCAGCTCCATTTCTTCTATTGCATGCAATGGGACTGGATTCTTTTTTTATTTTTTTTTTTGCTTTGATCCATGATTACCCACTGGAGAGAACGTTAGAGCGCTGTGATCTTAATTTTATAAGATCATCGGCAATCCCTCACTTTGTGGAAGTCTCTTCTGCCCTTACTGACCTTTGCGTCTATCATAGATGTCACATGGCAATGCTTCAGTATGAGTGGCTGCACATGTTTTCCTGTGCACTGCTTTTGTGTGAGACGCTGTCAAGTTTACTTGCGATTGTCCCACACACATCAGTTGTTTGTTTGTTTTTTTATTTGTTTAGTGTGTCAATTTGCCACATTACATGTTACTGTGTTTTGTAATTGAAATTCCTAGCTGTAGCCAAATGTCATTGACTATTTTTTAAATTCTCAATTGAAACCATCCGCTACCCAAATTCAATTTTACACTTGTCTACTGAGATTTTCTTAAAAATTAACCATCTGTAAACTTAATTTAATCGTTGACATTGATTTGGTCTTCTTTCAGAATATGGATGATACGAATGTTGAGTGGCTCATGGTGAATCGCAACACTCTACTTGAGGCAAACATGCCTGCCATGCAGATAGTCGATCTACTGATTAGCCAAGGCCAGGTCTATGATCCACGTCATGATGATTACCAGCGTATTGATGCTGAATCGACAGTCGAGGGGAAGACACGCATTCTCCTCGACACTCTTCTTGCCAAATCATCCGCTGCATTTCATCTCTTCAAGAAAGTGCTGGGCAAACTCTGTCCGCACATTCTGGCAAAATGTGTGGACCCTCCAGATGCTCTAAAAGAGCTTGACAGTGCTGCTCGTTCATACTACAAAGAGAACTTGAAGGTGAGACCACTGACATGGTTGAAAGGCACTGAGCCAGTCAAGGCCAAAGAGTTCTTTCTGAACCTGTCTATCGTTGAAAAAACCATAGCAATACGTATGATGAGTGGACTTGCTTCAAACAGCACAGGTACACCTCAGAGACAAGAATATGTTTACTCACGGCCAGATGAGCAAACACTGGTGTACCTAGACAACCTATTTCCGCAATTTCAAACAGAAGAAACATGCCAAGAAGATGAAATGACACAAGGGGAAAGTTCTGAAGACATGGTCTCACTTGAAACATTTACAGATGTTACAGTTGCTGGTGCCAGCAGAGCCTCGTCTGTTGCTTTTAGTGGCAGAGGTGGTGATCAGTTTTGGGTGTTTCAGTCGGCACAACGTGTTGGTATATACGGTGGGGCCGGTTGTGGCAAAACGTCATGTCTCATGAAAGCTGCGAGCATGTACGCTGAAGAAGGCTTATGGCAGGGTGCACGGGCATTCCTTCTATGGAGGTTGCGTGACCCAAATGTGCAAGATGCCAACAGTCTAAAGCAGCTGCTTCGAGAGCTAAAACTAGGTTTTTCAGATGAGAAGTGCAAGAAGTTTGAAGATGTTCTAATAGCCTCAGAAGGCGAGAGAATCATTTTAGCGTTTGATGGCATAGATGAACTTGACACCACAAAGCAGGGCTTCATCTGGAGACTGTTGGATGGTAGCTCTTTGCCAAAGGCATCAGTGCTAGCTACATCTCGTCCGTCTTGTATAGCAAAGACTTATTTTGATGGGTACGGAGTCAACTTAGAGCTGTTAGGATTTACAGAGGAGCAGGTCGACCAGTTCATTGAGCAACAACTAGGTGACAAGCAAGACCTCCTGGCAAAACTCCATCTAGTTCTTTTTGAGAACCCCACGCTTGCTTCACTGATGTTGGTTCCTTTGCTAGCTATGATGGTGTGCCAAGTATTCCGTCTAACTGCAAAGAATCCTCCTACATCGAGAACAATGCTCTACTCGAAGCTTCTCAGTCTTGTAGTTCGGCGTACTGTAGAGAAAGATGAAGGGCGCCTAGCCTTTTCTGCTGCTGAGACTTACCAAGCATTAGCAGTGTCCAATGTACTCAGGTTGAAGGGCACAGCCAAAAAGTTGGTGTCTGATCTTGCCAAGGTAGCATTCCAAGCTCATAAACAGGGAAAGTCCATCTTTGATCACAATTTTGTGGAGGACGAGGCAAGCTGTTCTCATGAGGCTTTGCATCTTGGGTTGCTGTGTGGCTACAGCACAGAGGATGGACTAGATATTGTTCAACAATACTCCTTCCAACATCTGACCATGCAGGAATTCCTGGTGGCCTATTGTCTTGTTGCACATGCCACTAGTGAGCAGGCAGTGACAGATATGGCCAGCGAGTTGGTGAGCTCCAGACACAATTACGTCGTGTTGCAGTTCTTTGCCGGCTTACTTGCGGAAAGCCTCCGTCCTCATTTCTTCGCATTTCTCGACAAATGGCTACACGACAGGTACAACCAAGCGAGTGAGGAATGTCGTAGTCGGTTGCGTGTTTGTTTGCAGTGTGCCAAAGAAGCATGTGGTGAGAATGTGAAGGGTTTCCCTTCTACTCTTCAACTGCCTCACTGGGTTGATCTTGAACATGTCACAGCAGCTGACCTCACACAGTTGTCTTTGGCTGTAGAAAAGAGTCACCAGATTAAATACTTGTATCTCATGTTTGATGTTGCGGAGGTAGAGTCGGAAACAAAGAAAGTGAGCAGGGTGCAGACCCAGACCAGAAGGGCCATGACAAGGCTAATGGCCGCCGTCAGCACAAACAAATATCTCCGTCGTCTGGTACTCTATGGTCCAAAGTACAGTTTGTTTGAAGAGGAAGGATGGAGATTACTGGTAAAGACAGTTGAAAACAATTCCCTTGTGAGATTAGTTGTGGTTCGTTGTGCATTAGACAATGCATCATTTCATTCCTTCTCGGATGCACTCAAGCGTAATACAACATTAAAGGGGCTGTGGCTTCGTGACAACGGTCTCAATGATGCCAGTATATGCACATTAGCAGATGACTTGAAACAGAACAACACCCTGCAGCTGCTTGATCTCCGTTGGAACAGTTATGGAGAGAGCAGCTGCGAGCACCTTCGGCGTCAACTCAAGCACATCACTAAGAGTGTGTAACTGTTGAAAGAAAGTGACAGTTAAAAGGAATGTTCAACTTAAGCCAGGAATAATCAAGAGAAAGAATAAAAGTTAAACCCATGGCCACCCATGCACAGCATGTGTGTGATTGTGTGTACCTGGGAGAGAGCTAGAGAGAGAGAGAGAGAGAGAGAGAGAGAGAGTGCATGTGCGTGCGTGCATGTGTGTGTGTGTGTGCAGATGGCTTGTGTTAACAGTGAAATATACATAAATGTGTTGGAAGAGACAGACACAGAAATAATTGGACAGAGAGGGAAATAGTGTGCAAAAGTTTAGAGTGCAAAGGTTTATAGAAAAGCAGTGTTATTCTCTATCTATATCTTGACATGTGCTAACAATTTTGTTGATGCTTGCTGTGTGTATTAATTGTGCTGTCGGTTGTACATTCTGAATATGGAGGTAGGATATCAAAGAGGCAATTTTTTGTCAAAAACAGTTGCTGGTGTCAAATTAGCTATAGGCAAATAAAGTTGGCTAAACGGCTGGTACTGTCAGCTTAGGGCAAAAAAAGTTCAGGTACAATGTACAGCTGGAAATGCCAAATTAGGCAAGTTATCTCGACCTAAAACACCTAAGGAATGTGCAACTAGGCTGCTTTGCCTCATACTAGCAGAGAGTTCTCTGAAGCATGATCTGGCAACAATCAGGGGTAGCCAACAGAACCAGTTGCAAGTCATTCGCTGCAATGTTTCTATTACCTTTTAGTAGTATCATCAATGGAAGAGCTGGGGGTGTGAGGCATGTATGTCAGGCTGTGCATGACACCATGCAATTGCATAAGTCAGATTTTGGCTTAATTAATGTAGAGTGCAACTTTCCAGCATAGCGTCTCAACACAGGCAAACCAACTTAGGGCTGTGAATTGCACAGAATCTTGCCCACGATTTTATAGCTCTTAAGCAACGTGATTATTTCCAAGTAATGAATATATAGCTAAGTGTGATCAACAGGCCCCTTCCCCTGACCCAATCTGTACTAGCATATCACCTGGTTTGCCTCGCAATACTTTATGCACTGCCTGCTGGATGTTTTCATTGCCTTAGCATATCCATTTGTGTATGTGCCGAAAAAGCAATTTTTGTTAGGGCCTCATCTCAAACATCCATTCTCTAGATACTGAGCATGCATCCTGAGTATAATTGTTGCTAGAAGCAGCTATAGACTATTGTATTGCCAAAAAACCACAATATGCATCGATAATCAATAGTGCAATTGTCACAACCTAACACGCCAGTATGCAGACCTGCCTATGTGCCAGCTTCACCAGTCGACAACTTACCAGTTAGTGACTTGGTGAGCAGAAGTTATCACGGCCTGACTAAATATGACCATGGCTGTATAATGTGCGTTTTGCTAATGGCAAGCTTCGCACAGGAGGAATGAAAGTGATCCAAAGGGAAGAGACCGATCAAGCTCAATATGAAAAGGTTGCATTGCACACACAGGGTATGAACCTAAATGGTGTAGTGTAAAATGAAAACGACCGTCCAACATTTGATGAAAAGATGAGCAAACACTTATGTACTACAATACACGAGAAAGAGGTGGAGAGAGAGGGATAGATGGGGAGAGAGAGGCAGACAGAGGGTCAGCTAGAGCAGCAGTGGGAGCAAGAGACACAGAGAGAGATTATGTGTGAGAGAGAGAGAGACTGAGTTTCTTGGTGTGGTTAATTCCGAGGTCTTACAGCCAGCCCTGAAACTTAAACGTTGATTTACAATAGTAAATAAATACCGGTGTACTCATAGTATACAGGCACACATGTTCTGCATGCACATACACATGTATTGTGTCAATTCAGTCTTGTCTTCATGTCCAACTGAACGTGTGACACTTCTCAGGACTTCTTTTGCATTTCTGCTGGACCAATGTTGATAAAAAACGGTGAAACAAACAAACAAACACTGACAGTGTCCACCGCAGAAAGACGTTTAGTTATAGCAAATAAAACAAGGAAAGTAAAGTGAATAATTAAATGCTTGGTCATGGCTAACTTGATCAGTTTCCCTGCCAGAATGTGTTCAACATGACTACTTCATTAACAACCAGTCTTGGGAGATAAAAATGCCGACTCTCATTGTGTTCACCAGCTGAAATATCTTAACTTATTGTTGCAGATTGGTAACAAAAAAGAGATATTTTAACAACATGGCTGATGAGAGCTATAAAATTAATTAATGTTTCATGTCACACATAGAGTGGTAATTTTGTGAAAATTATTACCGTGAGGTTCAAGAACCATCAAGGCAAAAGGCCTACTTTTTGTGTCGCGTCATTATGAACACCTTTTCAAAGAAGTATGATTTAGCGCCAAACCCTCTGGCAAGGGCTAAAGGAAGTTCGTCATTGCAAGCCAGCTGCTCGATGCTCAGACTAGAACCTACAGACAGTAAGAGAAAGAATACTCTTGAGAGAGAGAGGTATACACAATCCCAGAAAACTAACTTAATCATATACATATACACGGTATCACAATGATAGAGAACAACTAGACCACAGAACTCAATAGCCAACTTTCTACTTGTCATTGTGTGTGTGTGTGTGTGCGCGCGCACGCACATGTGTGTGCATGCATGCACTCTCATGCACAACTGGAGACACTAGTGTGCATGCATGGCATTGCGTACATAACTGAGTCTTCAGCACATACCTACATATACACATAGATAGTCCCTGGCACTACCAGGGGATAACCCTCTAATATTAATGTTTGTGCATACTGTAGATCAGATGGACCCACGTTTCTTTCACTTCTGATCAATTCTCTTGTACAACCTGCATGTGACCTTGTAACCGAGTAACCATGGCAACTGAACAGCACACAAACTGCACTAGTGTAGGGCCCTGTAGCACCACAGAACATAGCACGGTACAAAAACCGGTAAATGTAGGAATGGCACATCGTACAAAAACCGGTAAATGCAGGAATGGCACAGTGTACAAAACGTCATCTTTACGTTATTTTTGGCTCTCACACTGATCGTACACCGTGTATTCTATTTTTGTTCCAGTTTCCTGGGAAGCATCGTACATTGTTAAAATCTTTAAAAATACTTGTTTCAACCGTTGTTTCCTCGTGGTCAGGCTGTATCTACTTTGTGCAATAAATTACGTGATACCGAGTTTGATCCTTCTCTGGTTGTACTTTTTTGTTCGGTATTTTCTTGTTTTTCTTTTTTCTTTCTGAACTTTTTCCAGCACTTGATTTTTTAGGGTTAGGGTAGGGTTAGGGTTAGGTAGGGGTAGTTTGACATTTGTTTTTGTGAGAAACATTGCCGATGTTGAGCGAGTCACGCGACTCAGCCGAAAGATGACATTTTGTACGGTGGTGCCATTCCTGCATTTACCAGAATTCTATAATTCATACAATGTACTTATCAAGTTACTAGTATGACGTTTTGTATGATGTGCCATTCCTGTATTTACCAGGATTCAGCAAGGTACACTCCTTCAATATTAATTTCTGTTCTTGTGTATCTTGTTCTTTACACTGCAAAAAAAAAACACTCAACACATCTGTACAGATAGAATCCAAGATGTGTACACATGCAGATGCACACTGAGCGCTGCACAAGATTCCATACCGAAGAGCGATTTCAGTACATCATCAGGAACACTTCGTGGGCCTCGCTCTGAATTAAACAAACAACAAAGGACAAAACTTTGAATCAACGTGAAAAATAATCACGGCAACCTGGCTGAAATGTTGTTCTCTGCCTGTTATCAGCATAAAATTATTCTGGAGCAGAAGAGAACCTTTCTTGTGAGATTCCCCAGCAACAAGCCACCTATCAATCTACACTACTTATTACCATACTTTTTCTTGTGTTGTTTTTTGTTTTGTTTTGTTTTTTTCAATGAGTGGTTGAGCATTTGCCAAGAAAAAGTAAAATGAATATGATCAACAAACATCAGCTACATGAACATCTTGTCTGTCGTAGACTATGGAAAAGATAGACCTGATGTAGTTGCAGTGAGCTGCAACATTCAAAAATCACTACCAGTATTAGAGAAAATGGACACAGTCTTACAGTTGATGCTATGTGTGTGCCATGCACACAAATCATGCAAAAGACTTGGTGCATATTTCAGGCTGCTTGCTATGCCCACACACCAGTCACTGATTAGAATTACTGAGATCAAACTGTAATGTTCAATTTTAGACTGAAATAACTGCTCTAGCCCTAGCAGTAGCTAGCTCTCTCTTCCAGAAACGAAACAACTGCTCTGAGATTGTATATATGACCACGTGCAGGAATACATGTACCAACATGCGGATACAGGGCTGTAGCCAGAACTGGCAAAATGCTGGTCGGTGCCGCTGGCAGCCAGTAGAAAAAAACACTCAACCAGTTTAAAAAATAAATAAATAAACCCTGGTACTTGTGCACTGCACAGTACACATCACACAGTACTTTCACCCATGCTCTGCCCTGTCTTTGGCATCACTAGCTGTTTACCTAGTTAGAGTGAATAGGGGCTATTTCCTGAAGTATGCACTGATGGTAAAAATGGTGTCAGGGGCCATGTTGGGTCATTGCTGACGTAATGGTGAATACTGTAAATCAAGAAATTTTCGGTGCCCCCCTCAATGCACCTAAATTAAATTGCCACCGAAATTTTTTTTCAGTCAAAGCCCTAGAGACTACACAGTTGTCTCATGTCCACTGTCATGATTACTTCAGCTATGGTTGTGCAAGCATCTCTTGCTGCAGTGGTAGGTGGTACTACTAGGCCTACTAGCTACTGTACATGTACAACAGTGCAACATTTAAAATGGTAGCCTACTGTCAGGCGCAGGTAACAAAATAAAATTGCCATCGAAAGGCTAATTTAGGTGAACTACTGAAGATTTTCATCACCAAAAATTTCTTGATTTACAGTAGCTCCTACTATTCACTGATGCAATGCATTGATGGCAAAAATGGTACAAGAGGTCATGTTGACACAATGGTGAAAAGCTCCTGTTCCTGGCTACAAACCTAGGATGCTGTGATTTACAACCAGCTGGTCAGATTGCAGCTCAAATTACAAAGCACTACACATGATACTTGCAGCGTGTAGCAATGACTAATAACTCTTCAGTAATATTTCTTAGTTCCTTACAGCAGGAACAAGACAGAAAAGCAACAGCCTTTCCTGAAGGAATTGATTTACAATTCGCAGTCATGACGTGGTGGTGTGAAATAAAACACAGCGCTCACCATACTCTTCAGCCTTGAAGTCAAGAGTGACGACCAAGTAACGGCCAGTCGGGGATAGCAAAGACAGCACCGTTGATACATATCTGGACAGTACCAGAAAAACCAAGTGAAGAAACTCAGGACAGGTTGAGACAAAAAAAAAAAAGATAAAAAAAATGGTGACGTTGAAAACAATTAAAAAAGAATTAAGATCCAAAAACAGAGCAAGAAATAGTGGAAGAGAGGAAGGGAACCAGGAGAACACAGAAATTGCTTAAGGGAAGGATTGAGTGGGTGAGAGCAGGTATAGGCTGAAGAAAAAAAAACAAACTAAAGAAACGGATGAAAGATAACAGGAGCATCTAAGCTACTAGAAAAAAAAACAATAATCACACAGACAATATCATCAGAAAAGTCATTACTATGGATATGACAAATTTCTGTGGTGAAGGACAGAAACATACAGCGATGAAGCAGAAAAAGTTCGCCACTTACTTCTCTCGCTCAGGTGGGAAAACTGCTACGAGAGCTGCCCGATCATAAACACAGTCCACCTGACCACAGATTGACCTTAAAACAAATGCACCCATCCAAAAACACGTCCACAAATGTGTATAAACATACACACACAAACACAGAAGGAACAACAACATTTGAGGAAGCTATAGAGATAGAACAAAATATGTCAGCCATTTTTGCATGGGTTCACACTACAATTTACAGCAAAAAACAATATTCTCCAATTTTCTCAAGTAATCACACATGCGCAGATGCCAGATGTTGCCAAATAAAACCATATTCAAATTGACTCACTGTGCCACACTGAGTTGAGACCGCATTTTAAAAACATTCACACACAGAGGAGGCAGCACACTGTCACTAGAATGCTCCCATTTCTGAATGGATAGGTCTAAGAATCAGCACTTCCTTACTCTACACCAGAACACATTTTCATTGCCAACTGCAATGAGATAAAGCCAGCCTGAAGATATCCGTGCAAATACCTCAGCTCTCACCTTGCATTTTAATGAGTTGAAAAGTTAAGACTTTGACACCACGTTCAGCATCAAGAAGGTAAAAGGCCATATAGCTATGGCAACCAACTTCTTTTTAACTTTGCAGAAAGCTCACTGAAACTACTCCCAGCAATAAACTAAGCAAAACAACTGTTCCCTGAATTCCTGGTTGTAGCACTGTCCCTCATCCAGAAGCACAGGAACAGTCCATGTGAATGAAGAATGGTCCAATATGATTAAAAAATAAACTGGCACACTTGACACGCAACTTACGGAGTCATGTCGAAAAAGTTTGCTATATAGAAATGGAGACGATCATCCAGCATCTGAAAAAAATGAGCAAATTACATGTGAGAGAGAAGGGTTGGAGAAGGAGGGACAAAAGAGAAGTAATAGTAATTTCAGTATCCAAAATTCGAAAGGACAGAAACAGGTAAGGGAGTGTGTATGAAAAAAATTCAAGCGATTTTCTGCTTAACTGCTGTTGCTAAACTCACATGGCACACAGCTTACGAAGCCATTGCCTGCATCCATTCTTCCCATCAAACATGGAAAAATAATTTTTTGCATCTACAGACAAATTTTTTTCAGTCTTTCAGTCTTCTCAAAAAAAAAACAAACAATGCAGTTTGTGCACCATACCTTGTAGCAAATCAGTGTCTTTCCATCGACAGAAACCTCTGACTTGTTTGCTTCAAGTTTGTTCTCCTCCATAAATTCCAGAACTGCCTTCTCCACTAGCTCAACGGCCAAAACAGAGTGACCTTGCTCAAGGAGCCTGTTCAAAGGAGGCAAAGTGGGAAGGAAAGACAAAGAGAGAGGAGGTTAAGAGAGACACAGACAGAGAAAGGCTGGAGGTAACAGTTACACCACCAAACTATTGACAACCCATGGCAAACATCACAAGAGGCCAAATAAATTAAAGGGGAACACCAGTTTGTATGTGTAGTTGTGTGTATGTGTAATCATGTCTATATGTGTGTGAAGATACTCTCTAGTGTCAATGGCAAGATCCACACTTCATAAAGTAAACAGGGAAACTTACTCACTCTGACTTAAGCAAGAATTTTGTTTCCATTAAATTGTCAAATCAAAGTGATCGCAACAGTATTACAGGTGGTTTTATGGTAAATCTGTGTGTTCAAATGTGCCACTGCATGATCTGATTCATCCATCTTTATGCATCTGCACTGTAGAACATATACATACATATTTATCCACAAGCATGTGTGTCTGTGTGTGTCTGTCTGTCTGAATGAGAGTGTGTACATGTGTTTGTGTGTGTGAGAAAGAGTGTGTATGCATGTGAAAATGCAGATAAACAATGCCTCATTGATTTTTGATATCTCTAATTCATGCAGCAACACCTGCACACAACCATCCATGATCAAGTCAGCAATTTCAAATTGATAAGCTGCAAAAAAACCAAGTAATATCATAATTACAAAAAAAGAGTGCTCTTTTCAGCATTAATACTGGAACTATCCGGAAGAAAACCTCCCGGTACTGCTATAACCGAAACACATCAATGCAAAGATATACCAAGGAATGTCACAGGATTTGCCAGCAAACGGTACCAAGACTCGCAGCCCTGACTTGCCATCTGTCATGTGATCAGTGTACTTCACCAATAATCTATCACAACAAAATAAAACACCAATCAAGTGTTTGCACCATTTTGTGTAGTTCAGCAATGCTATAACCAGCAAGCAGTACAAAGAGACAGTGAGGTAAGAAGTTTCTTGTCAGACGAAAACCACTTGCAGGAAAAGTACTGACTCTGGATTTTGGATCAGAGCATGGAGTTGTACAGCATACATGCACACGCACGCACACACACACACACACACACACACACACACACACACACACACACACACACACACACACACACACA